>RJWJ010001217.1:99812-117813 GCA_004363605.1 Indri indri | reverse complement strand
TAATTTCTTTCTATTTTTGGTAGAGACGGGGTCTCACTCTTGCTCAGGCTGGTCTCGAACTCCTGAGCTCAGGGCGATCCGCCCACCTCGGCCTCCCAGAGTGCTAGGATTACAGGTGTGAGCCACCGCGCCCGGCCCTTCTGTCTTGATTTCAACAGCCGAGCTCCGTATTAAGAGAGGATTCAGACAGTTTTTAAAGTCAGTTAAAATCATCCTAGAAAATTTTTCAGATACCACATGGAAGCTGACCAGTTATGTCCCACACAGTCAATTTTGCCACTGATGTTAGAATAGATGGCTTTTCTATTAGATGAGGTAGCTCGCTTACATTTAGGGGCCTTATTATACGGAAAAAAATCCATGTAATTAAATACCAGAATCACAGGACAATGAGATGCTTACACCTTGAGAGACTTGTGGGAAGTAAGACCTAACAAGGGGAAAGCAACCAATAGTCCATAATTATTTGTGCTTACTATGTTCAAAGTACTCCTTCGATAAGAAGATATAACAGCAAAACCCTGCCCTCACGGAATTTACATCTTAGTTGATTCACCTCCTATTTCAAGCATATTTCAGAATATGCACTAAATGACTGGCAAAATTAGCCACACTATTTTTCCCTTTCTTAACAGCACATAGCATTATTTGACTAAGTTACAAGCACTTAAGATGCAACCCTGCCATATTAACTCTGAGATATATGTTTCTTATAACAAGCATCAGGACATCAGTTTGCATAGTATATTCATTTTTATAGTGAGCAAAATGCAGTAAAACAAAAAACCACTCAAATTCTCTGATGAAAGGGCAAAACAGAGACTACTGAAAAAAAACACTGTTGGTACCAATACTATCATGTAAGAGACTGTACTGTTTGTTGTCCTAAGCTATATGAAGGTCCGAAACCATACGAAAGGCAGTTTAAGGGCATCACCACAGAACACAGGAAAGCGCAGGCTGTTCAAAAGTTTGAGGCCCTGTGCTCAGTACTGGGGGAAAAAGGCACAGTACAATAGTCTTTGCTCATAAGGAGCTTCCGATCCAGCGGCAAAGCCCAGGTATTCACAGAAATGTGAATTAAGGAACTCACATTCCTTAATTTCAAAGGTGCCATGAAGTATATGCCAACATCAGCTTTTGGGGAAGAAGAAAAAAAAAAGTACCCATCAACTTTATAACCACTCTGATTTCAGAAATATTGAAACAAGAGAAAAGTAAGCATCTTGAAAGTAAGGATATAGAGCAAGGGCTACTTCATAGGTGTCACTGTGCAACAGCAGTGAAACTCAGGATGGGGAGGGAGTGTCCCACCTTGGTAATCACCCAAAAGAATTTAGTTACTGCAGTGTCACGAGACTCTCAATAAGGGGTCTCTTCCATAACGAACTGTTAAGGAAGGAGCTTGCACTCTTTCAACGGCATAATAGCAACAACACCAGCATTGATTCATCCATCCATTCAAACCTTTATTGAGCACCTCCTATACATTAAACACTGGAGAACATTTCTACAGGCATTGTGCTTGTGGGCTTTCCATACCTTAAACCTGTGGTTCTCAAGCCCCCAGGAAATACTGGCAATGTTTGGAGACATTTTTGGATGTCACAACTAGAATCCAGTGGTAGAAGTCAGAGAGGCTGCTAAACTACAGCCAGATTAACTACTGTAATCATACAATGCACAGAACATTCTCCCACAGTAAAGAATTATCTGGCCCCAAATGTCAATAATGCTGAAGTTGAGAAACCCTGTATTAATTAAAGAACCCGTACAAGGGATCTGTGGAGGAGACATGATTCAAATCCATGCCCAGTTTTCTTTTTTTTTTA
Source organism: Indri indri (assembly GCA_004363605.1). NCBI lineage: Eukaryota > Metazoa > Chordata > Mammalia > Primates > Indriidae > Indri > Indri indri. Next base: position 115,981 of record RJWJ010001217.1, on the reverse strand, counting down.
TTTTCATAGGGACAGGGTCTTGCAATGTCACCCAGGTTAGAGTGCAGTGGCACAATCACAGCTCACTGCTACCTCCAACTCTTAGGCTTGAGTGATCCTCCTGCCTCAGCCTCCCCAGTAGCTAGGACTACAGGTGCACACTACCATGTCCGGTTAATTTTTCTTATTTTTTGTAGAGACGGGATCTCACTATGTTACCCAGACTGGTCTCGAAGTTCTAGCCTCAAGCTATCCTTCTGCCTTGGCCTCCCAAAATGCTGGGATTACAAGCATGAGCCACCACACCTGGCTTCATGGCCAATAAATAACTTGCCCAAGGTCTGTGGGAAGTGGAGTAGGGACTGTAATCCAGAAATTTGATGCTGCTGTGCAACAAACGTTAAGTTCCTACAAAATACTTGGTGATTACAGGAACCCAAAGAGGAAGTACTTAAAAAACTGAGTCACTATAACGTAACACTCTTCATTTCACTCTCTCTTCCCTCAGTTCCCACCCAGAATTATTCTCTTTCTGCCTCTCACAAAGGACATCTCTTTCCCAGTGGGGTCCCCCATCCAATCTCGATCTCTGGAAAGAGGTACAAGCAGGATGACTGCCTGATTTCTGACTTCTCCATCCATTGCTCGGTAATTGTCATAAGCATAAACAAAAACATTTCCAGCCCCCAAGAATCCAGAGAACCAGGCAATTCTTTCCCTCTGTGAATACTATTCCCAGAAGTGGCAAAACACCAGCACACTGTGTGCCGGGGAGGCCAGACTCAATCATAGCCTCCGAGTAGGCAAGAATGAAGAAGCTGTGGGAGGTAGAAGAGGCTGCCAGATGGCAAGAAGTATGCAAGGACAGGACGCAAGGGGGTGGTTTCAGGCTTCCCCAGGTCCTGGAGGAATTAGTCTTTGGCTTCTCAATATAAAAATAGCATTGGCAATTAGCTGCAAAGGAGTTAAGGCAATTGATGATTCTGAAAACAAGGATGATCATAAGTAGTTTTTCAAGCACAAAATTTGTGAATCAATCAATCATGCAATTTCTAATCACCTTTTCTTGGAAAACCCAGGGTCGTACCTTAAAATACCACACAGATTTAAAAAAAAGGAGGAGGAAAGAGAAAAGACAATCTACTAGCCACTCCCTCCAATGGGCAGTCACAGTTGTGAGACACCAATTTTATTATCCATTCAGCAGGAACCTCTGCATCCCATGAAAGGTTATCTAACAAACTACTTTGCACAGGATTATTTCAATACCCAATAAAGAATACCATTTCATCTAGAAGGGGACAAAGGACATCTCGTCCCCTCTCTAGGGGGGGACACATGTATAGTTCATCGTCACGGACTTTCTTGAGGGAGGCAAAAACAGCTTTTACCTTTGAGACTATGGAAGTTGAGGCTTGTGGAGTAGATGAAGAAAGTCAGTAACAAGGTGGCAAAAACTGCACCCCAGATTTTGTGCTGATTAAAAAGCTAATGTCTTAGGTACTTTGAGATTCTCAGATGAAAAACATTATTATAACCAGGAAACCTACAATTAATTTTTCCTTTAACAACAACACTGATTACTTTGAAGGTCAGACTACACTTTCAAATCACAGGCCTCTAAGTTTCTACGGGACAGAAAACTATAATTTCTATAGCCCCAAATTTGAGAAGAGGAAGACACAAGGAAAAAAGCTGGATCCTGCTGGTTCCTTAAGGAAAGACTTACACAGAAAGGAAACATGCCCTTGGCCATCAAACATACTTTTCTGTCATCTAAATAGACATCTGACACCTGAAACTAATAAAACCTTTTTGGAGGGCATCTTGGCATTATCTCCTTATATACGCTCTCAAGTTGTCTAGGTGTACTGACAAAACAAACAAGCAAAGTAATAAAAGCCTCACTACTGCAAAGAAACTTGTAAAAGTACATTAACTGTAGCACTGTTGGTAAAAGCAGTAAAACTGCCAACAGCCTATATGTCCAATCACAGAGGTCAAGTGCAAACAAGAACAGTATATTCATAATACGAAAGACTAGGCAGCAGTTAAAAAAAATTAGGCAGAGCTATCCATGACGACATGAGAACTCCTTATGGCTGAACACAAACAGCAAGGTGCAGACAGAAAACTGGACCTGAGGCCTGAAAAGGCAGCATGGAAGAATTCATGTCTAAGCTCAGATCTGAGAGATGAGGGCTGATTTTCTTTCTGTTGGGAAGGGAGTCAGGCGACAGGAGCAGGGGAAGGAGAAAGTGTCTGGGAAAAGGGAAGGTGTACCTGACCTGCACAGGGATAGCACATAACCTCAAGGGAAAAGTCGAGGAGTTGAGAGGCTGTGGTGGCCCTGGGCAAATAGAGCCTTGTCCACCAGCCACTTCAAGAAGTTTTAGCTCTACCCTAAGGGCAGTGGGAATCAATGAAGTCATTTAAACAGAGCGAGACACTATTAGACGTGAGCTTTAGAAAAATTATCCTGGCCACCACCTCACATCCTTAAGGCCGTTTCCCATTTGCCCTTAGTTTACAAACAGGTTCAGTTCCAAAACTTCAGGTAGGACTGAATTTTTTTGTCTATCTGAAATGGTGCATGCCCATGTGGTATCACTATGACAAAAAATGGTCATCTTCTCAGGCTGGCCCACTTCTAACTCTTAACCTTTATGCAGCCAAAATGCTATATGTTTCCAATGAAAATCACAAAAAAACACTGCTATGAAAGCATTTTTAAGCAAAACAAAAATTCAGAAATCAAATAAGGAATTTTGTAAAAATTACCTTAAATATGAGAATGTGAACAAAAAACCTGCTTTAACTACAAGTAAAATAGTAATGGAGACCTGCGACAACCTTTGGATATTTTCACTGGTGGTGCTAAACACCATAGGGTCATGAAGGACTTTGAAAATCTGTTGAAAGGTATATTTTCTCTCCTTCGAAAACTGTACTTACGCAAGTACTGGCAATAATTTGCACCTATCAGCGAAGTGGTACAAGGGCCTCCCACTACGCAAATAACCCCGTTTGAAAATCCCCAATTTCAAAGCCCACACGTGAGTCTGCACGTGCCTACTTCCCCTTCCACACTTCAGGCTTTTCTTTCCTCTGACACAGGTTTATCACGGTCATGACCTACATCTGTCACCCGTGTCATCTACATGAGACGGGAGACAGTAAAAGAGAGTAGGATTTAATGAGAACTGTTTTCCTGAAGTAAAAGTTACAGGGGCAGTGGGGCAATTTAAAGAAGGTACGCGTGGACAAAGGAGACCACCTAAGACAGAAGAAATAGTCTAGAGCACTGAAAAAAAAAATGTGGCAATGATGTACTTTCTTTCTGAAGAGAAGGCAAAAAGGCCATAAGGAAAAGGGAACCTGGATCAGACCCTCAATGGCCTCACAGGCCAGGGGTTTTCAGCTTGCTTTATGCAGCAACAGAAAGTCCCTCTATCGTCTTTAGGGGCTCTTGCTGACACCCTAGTCAAAGCCAGGCTTTTGCTATAACCATAGATTCCGCATATGAGTATCCACAGCTGTTGCCCACAAACGTTTATCAGGGTTATGTTCTGGCTCTGAGTAAGCAAGCTCTATGCTTTCTCCTCCACTTTTTTAGGGGGTGCTTATAAGTTAGTAGCAGCAAAAAGATTGGCCGTAGAAACAAGAAGTTAGAACTTCCACTGCGTACTCCATGGACTCCAGCTTTAAGGGCCCACCTCTTTTAGACCCCTCTGTGTTTCACTTTAATTCCTTAGCAGTTCTTCGAAACAGTGCCAATCTACTCTCCTATGACACATATGGCAATCAATAGCCACAGTTAATAAAATCACTGCATAAGTTCTTATATCTCCACAGAAGTAGCCACCTGCCCAGTGTCTTCAAACTTGATGCAAAAATGCTTAAGCAAAATGGGTATGTTAGAACCCACTAAAAATTTTATAAACTGTGGGATTTGCAAAAGATCAGTGGCTGTTCCTCCACTCTGGGCTCCTCTTCATTTGACAGTGCCCAGATACAGCCATAATTATGGCCAATGCCTTCAACGGAAAACAGTGGAGGGGCTACACACTAAGAGATCCTATTACAAGATATTTTCATCAGGCAAATAAGAACTTGAGTGATGATGCCAAACCAACTGCTTGCAAGACATATTCCCTACTCACTTCCTAATTACCTTTTCATAAAATTGACAGCACTTAATATTTCCTGGGGAGTTGGGAATAAAAATAAAAACTTGTTATCTTTTAAAATGGAAGAAAAAGCTGTCTCTGATCAGGAGCTGCTAAATTTTACTGAAATCAAGCATTAAAGTCTGACCTCTCAAAGTCATCAGCACTATTTGAGAACCATTAAAATATACATTAAGACCTATTTTTCATGTAAGAAAAGTGAAATTATGTCCAATTTAGTCATAACCATTTCAAAACTCTAGATTCCTGCCAAAGACTATTGAGCAGGTAATTCCCAGTTCCTGAGGATGGATAGGGGAGCCTCTCAGTCATCTCTCTCCTGCTTGTCAGTCAGTTCATTGGCAACAGGCAGCACAACTTCACTGTGTGTTGGGCCAAAGACAGGATGCTGTGATGGGCTCTGTGGCCAGGAAGAGCAGGCTCACCTGGCCTTCCAACAAACTCCCATCTGCCTTGTGCCAGCTGTGTCACATGCGGGTAAGACCACAGTAATGCAACACGACCAAGGCAAAAAACACCAAAAACAAAAACTCTGATGGAAAGTTCTGTCATTTGTTGTTGTTGTTTTAACCTACTTCCCTTTCGGGTACTGCTACCACCAGGGCAAGCAGAGATGAGAACAAAAAAAAGAGAGGTCAGACCAATCTACTTAGCTACTTAATATTAACCAGAGTAAGGTTTGGTGAATGAGATAGTAAAAATTAATAATTCTGATTTTCAAAAAAAAGGCTCCTGGATAATCTTTGGATTACAATGACCTCTGTGTATTATTATAAAAGCTTGTATTAGTTGTGTTTATTTATCTTCCCCACGGAAGACACTGTCCCAAGTGGTTAGTATATACACCACTTCCCTGTTATGTTTAAGAAATTTCTAAATAGTTTTTACCTGGCTCAACTAACTATTAGGAATCACTTTCTGAGAGTTAACTATTTCTCCACCATGCATTCTACAAATTACATACACCATGTATTTTAGATGAATCTTTTCATGGCCTAATACACACACACACACACACACACACACACACATATCCCAAGGTCCTAAGACAATCTCCTCCTCCAGAAATTCACTACTGCTGCTATTCCCTAAAGCATTATTAACCAAGCAACTTCTTTGATTTTAAACTGCTCTCTGGAGTGTGCTTGATACTTTACCCATTTACCAATAAATTAAAGCCTGTTCCAGATGTCCCTCATAAATGGCAGCTTCAACATGGAGAATCAGCCATTGCTTAACTGACAATTCAGGGAACTGTACGTCTTTGGGGTCAGCTAGACTAGGAATCACAACTTTGCCACTTATAAACTGTGTGATTTGGGGCAAGTTTACCCCCCTGAGCCTCAGTTTTCTCTTTGAAATAAGGATAAATACCTGCTTTACAGTACTATTATAAGGATTAAGTGAGGCAATCAATGCAAAAGCTCTTTGTTCCGTGCCTGACACATAGTGAGTGCTCAAATAATGACAGCTATTATTACTACTATTACTTGCTACCAGGTATTGACTAAAAAGCTTAATTTTTCAAGTTATCAATTACTTCCTAAAAGCATTTCCCCACTCAAATAAAATGAGCATGCAAACCATACAGCTATCAGTATTTGTCATGTTTTCATAATTCTTAAATGCCATCTATCTAAACGCTATACTTAAGGAGCTGTTTTTATTTCAGAATTACTAGCGAGGAAAAAAAGAGGATCTTTGCGAAACTTCTACAAAGAGTTACGCGGCACTTCATGAATAAAAAAATTAATTGTTTTATTTGTTACCCTGGCATAACTATCACTACAATAAGAAGAATATGATTCATGAATAGATTATAAACTCACATAACACAGATTATTTTCAGCAACAGCCACCAGCTTTTAAGAAAACATTTACCAAACAACAAGATCTTTTGAAGAAATAGCCATTGCAGCTGCCAGTTAACAGTAAGAAGCTCATCAGACATGGGCTAAAGAAGATAAGAGGAATAGAAAGTGTGGCACATAAAATCTACAGTAGACTCTGAGTCTGTCTCCAGTACAGTAGTTCATCAGAGTAGAGAGAAAAAGGCCTTGAAACATGAATAAAGGGAAGGGAGAAAATAAATATCCTATTCAGAGGCTGCAAAAAAGCACAGAGTTTATCTTGTGAAAGAAAACCCTAGTGATGTAACAGAGGGATTCAGGCACACTGTCATTTATTTGTATATGACCAGTTATTCTAAAACCAAAACCATTTCTCTCTTCACAGCATATTGTTATTCAACCAGAAAAATGGTGCTGGAACATTGGAAACAAAGAGGAACAATGCCCTATCACAGCCTATAACCAGCAAGGAAATGGTATGTTATTGAACACTACCTCCCTCCTTCAACAAGAATATTATTATTAGGTGGTCTATACTCTTTTCCCCCTCCAGGCCGATTTTGTGAATTTAGCCAAGACCTATGCAAAAATTTGTCACAAAAATTCCTTCTACCTAGCATTTATACCCCAAATCTGACAATAACAACACATTTTAGCAAGAGTGACAGCTTGCTTTACATTGACACCAGATAGTAATGGACAACTTGTGGTAATGGCTATAAAGCAATATATAGAGTGATGTGGAAGACTTCGTTAAGAAGATGACACCTAACCTAAAGAAAGGAAGAAACCAGCAGGGCAGGGGTGGGGCAGCAGGAGTAGTAGTAGCCCTGTCAAAGGGAACAGCATATGCAAGGGTTCAGAAGCAGGAAAGAGCCCAGTGTGATAGAGGAACCAGAAGGAAGCCACCGCGCGTGAGGCATAGTAGAGAATGGAAGGTGACAATGTTGGAAAGCTTGGCAGGGTAGACCATGTAGAGCCTGTGGAACACAGTAAATGATTTGAGTTTTCAATGGGCTACAAGGTCCTATGCGATCTGCCTCCCCGACTCATTCCTAAACCTCAGCATCTGACCTTTCCTACTATACTCCCCTAACGCCTGCCTCTGCAACCACTCTGGCCCCCTGCTCTTATTCGAACGCACCAGGTCCTCTCCCACTAGTGCTTTCAGATTTGTCATTCCTTCTCTGTGAAGGCTCATCCACAATATCTACATGGTTTATGACCTTACACCTTCAAGTCATGGCTCAGAAAACGCCTTCTCATTCTATCTTAAATTGCACTTCCCATATTTTATCTTTCTCCAGAAGACTCATCACCACCTACCACACATATTTTTAACTTTTTTTAAAATTGTTGCCTATCTCCTCCACTGAAATAGAAGCTCTAGGAGGGCAGCTCTGTTTGCTGCTATTTTTCTGAAAACTAGAATATCTAGCGCAAAGTAGATGCGCAAAAAACCTATGCTGAATGAACAAACAGAAACCATTAAAGGGTTTTACCAGGATGGATACAATCCTCACTTCCTCCATTTATCATTACCTAGAAACTCAGGGATTTCACATTAAGGAGGCAGACAACGTGCCCAACTGGCTTCTAACTTCTACTATAGCCACCACCAATTCAGTTTCTACACTGCTACCATGGTGATGTTTCAAACACATCCACCCCACCTCCTGCCCTCCACTACTCACTTCCCAGGGCTGCAACAAGTTCCAGACTCCCACAGAAAGGTGCCCCAAACCCAGAAGCTGCTTCCACACTGGAATGCTTAACTCTCCATCCCTCCCCTTCACCTCTAGGAAGTCTTCCTTAGTGGTCCCCTGCTTCCCTACCCCAGTGCTCTGACGGCATTCCGCTCAAGCTGAGATTCCCACAATCCAGAGCCTCACAGGCCTTGCTAGGGAGTTTGGATTTCCTTCTAAGCGTACTGGGAAGCTTCTAAAGGATGCAGAACCGCCTGTTTACTTGGCTATCTCCATAGCTAGATACTCAAAAAAAGATAGACAAAATTCTCCTCCTACCCTCTCTCAACAGATGACCTCCCAACTTCCCTCTTCCTCCACAGAAAGGACAGGAAAAACCAATCATCTTATCCCACAATTCTACATCCCTACCTACAACTGAATCCACATGCTTTTCCTGTCATTACAGTGCAAGAAAGTCTCCGATTCTAACCAAAACTAACCTGCTCATGCGGCCTCTGAGACTCATCCCCTTTTACTAACTCGAGGTATCTTTCTATGATTATTCGTTTCTTCACATGACCAATTATCTCTCATCACTCCTGGACCATTCCCAGTAGCAGACAAACATGCCCTAATACTATCGAAATAAAATAAAATAAACCCTCCCTTCATTCCCTTAGACCTGTATACCCCGTCCCCATTCTCATTTCTCTATTCCCTTTCAAAGCAAAACCCTTTAAAGAGCTGTCCATACTTGCCTTCTCCATTTCAGGCTATTACCTACAACCAGGCCTCTGCCTCCCCAACTTTCCTGATTAAGGTCATTAATGACCTCTACACTGCCAAAGCCAGAGATCAAATTCCTGACCTGGCCTTACTCTACTTCACAGCAGCACCTGACACAGGCCACCACTCTCCACTAAAAGCATTTTCTTCTCTCCCCACAGATTCTATACCACCACACTCCTCTGGATTCCCTCCCAGCTCACTGGAGATTCCTCCTCATCCACCCACCTCCTCAATGTGGAGCAAACTAAGGCTCAGCCCTTGGCCCTAATCAATTCCTTACTGATGCTCACATCTTAGGAAACAAACCTAGTCCCATAGATGTCCAGATCCTCAGTACCTTGACGATGCAGACTGACCCAGTTTCTCCAGCCCAGGCTGCTCCATCACGATTGTATATTCAACTGCCGACACAACAGCTGCACATGAATGCCCAGTAAGTGCATCAAATTCAGTGGGGCTAAAAACAGAGCTCCTGACCCTGAGTCCTCCATATCCCCCACATCCCTCAGCTCGTTAAATAGTACCACTCAATTGCTCAAGCCCCAAATGCCAATTCTTAACTTTCTCCTTCGCCTACATCCAGTTCTTCACTAAATCATGTAAACTCCACCTCCAAACATACCCTGAACCGAATAACGTCTTTGCATGGCCACTGCCATTAGCAAAGTCTAAGCCACTATCACCTCTCACCTGGTCAGCCAGTTTCTCCACCCCCACAATCCACCTACCATATAACAGCCAGTGATCATTACATGATGGAATTGGATCAGGCCATTCCCTTGCTGAAGCTACCACCCTCCACACCCCCGGAAGCTTTCATTACACTTATAGTAAACCCAAATACCTTACCCTGGCCTCTGTTATCGAACCTTGTCGGCCTTATTTCCCTCCATTCTTCCCCATCCCACTCTCAGAGACCCCTTCCCAGATGATCTGGTGGCTGCTTCTTTCTTATCATTCTGATCTTGGCTTTTAAATCCTCAGAAGTCTTCCTGGATCCTGTTAGCTAGAATTCCCCTACCCCCAACTACTTTATTGACTTTACAGCACTCAGCAGTCCTTGGAAATGTTTGTGTGTTTACTATGTCTCATTTTCCTGGAGGGCAGGGGCTCCATGTGACTTGTGTTACTCTATCCCCAATATCCATCAGAAAACCTGGCTAACCAGGTAACCAGTTGCCTGACTTTGGAGTCAGGACTGTGCCTTCTCACCTCATTTGCAGTTGTATTCTCAGACTCTAGCCCCTTATGAGGCTCAGAGACTGTGCTTGTTGAATGTTTGTGGGATAAAAGTTAAATGAACAAAATTAAGGTGAAACAGCCAGAGAATTCTCAAGGCAGTAATCACACTGGACAAAATATCCTGAGGCCTGCCAAAGGACAGGACAGGGTCTGGACCTGATCAGGAAGTGAAATGACCAGGTTGGCAAGTTTCAGTCTTGCCTGCCAATAAATGCCCAATGTAGTTACATGGGTGTCCTTGATCAAGTGTGAATTGCCCTAACCCTGTAATTGAAGATTTAAACTTGGCCCAAAGTGAGATTACAGAGAATGATGGCTTCTGTGTTCCATATTTCCATTATTAGTAAAATCTCAACTATGAGCATGTATTAACTTCCATAATTATGATAAATTTTTTTTTCCACTAAAACAAATCTTTCTACGTGGTTTCCAAAGACAACAAGGTAACTTAAATGGAGAACTACTTAAGTTAAAATGGAAATTTCCAAGAATTGAAAAGGCAATTTTCCAAATTCCTTCATCAGGCAGAAAACTCCCCATGACTATCACCATGCACACAAAAATCACTAAGTAGTACCCTCATTTTTCCCTCTGATCCATTTCCCAACTTAGTGAGGATGACGTTATTCTGCTGCCTATAATTTAGCCTTTCTTACCCAGAAAAAGGGGTTTGAAAAACATTACAAGAAGTGGCATAAAGAAGCACAAACTACAGACTTCCAAAAGAGGAGCAAATGTAACTGTGCAAGCAAAGTAAATACCCACACTGTACTTCTCTCTGCAAGTCAAAAGAGATGGCTAAAGAAAGAAATAAAAAATGTCACCTCCCACTTATTCTTACTAGAGTCCCAGAAAGCTTGAAACTAGGGTTCATTTGCTACACTCTGTCATCCCGGGCATGCTGAGGTGTTCTCTCTCCACCTCGCCTGCTAAAGGAAAACTGGCATTTCACCTTCTGCTGCTCCCTTGATAGTCCTGGTGGATCACTTGATTAGAGACATGCTTATAATACTGTGCTTTGATTACCGATAACCTGCATTATATCATTTAATCTTTTCAACCACTATGAGGTACTATCATTATATTCCCATTTAACATAAAAATTAACTGAGGATCGGTGAAGCTATGTAATTTTCTTCAAATCACTCACCTACCAGAGCTGAGATGTGAACCCAGGTTTAACTCTACAACTGGAGTTCCCAATACTGCCTCTGTGTAAAGATGACTTTCAAACTCACTATATGGAACCTTCTTTCTGCATAACGCCTACTAATAACACACAGAAACAAGGTTCCCTGGAACACACTTTTGAAAACAATTATTTAAAGCTGTGGTTCTCAAACACCAAAATAGACAGATCTCTGAGAAGCCCATAACAAAATGAGAAAAATAAATATAATGCAGTAAGTCTTTCCTAAAGCTAAACCTTTTCAAATTTAAAGATCTGTCCTTTATTCCAAAACTGTGGCTCTCATACTTTATGATGGTGAGAATGTATGTGAAATGCTAGCAACCCTATGTCTGGGGTCCTCAAATTATTTCTGAAACTTTCTGGATGGAAATATAAAGCCTGGGGACCACTGGTTAAAAGCATTATTATTCTTTTTTCTATTACATTAGTGGAGTTCAGGATTATAGAAAACATCTGTATAATGTAGGAGGGGAATAGTTCCTGTTTTAAGATTATGAATCTAATTGATAATGAACTATTACTTTTTCCCTGCCACATGGTTACATATGAGAGAAAAGGCATTTCATATTAGTAGGGTCTTTATTACAAAGAGGAACAAGAATACTTAATCTAGTTTTATGTTATGAGTGGCTGAAATGCAAAAACCATTCTTCTTTTGCTCATTTATAATAATCCCTGCTGTACAAGATGAATATAAATGTAACCCTCTGCCTTTCTCTCAAAAGTACAGTAACTCCAACTGTTAAGTCTACTAACAGGCTTCTTTTTCTCCTTAGAACTTCAATCAAAAAATACTTTAATAATCAGAGGGGCACATTTATTACTGCCATAAACTTTGAATATCAATGTGATTAAAAGCAATCTTGCACTGAAATGCCATTTAAATAGTGAAATTTTACTTCTCCCTTTTTAAAGGATTTTTTTTTAATGGCACAAATCCCAGATGATTGTGTTTGCTATCTGCTGCAACCTTAGCTTTCATTTAATCTTTTTTTTAAAAGCCAATTACTTCTAATGCAAACCGCACACACTTCCCCTCCCCCTCGAAGAGAAGATTTTATAAAAGAACAGCTAAATACAACATACAGTCTGCTGTAAGGCACAGCAAGAAAAAGGCTCTGACATCTTTACTTAAAAATTTTTTTTTTTTGTAAAGGTCAAGTATTTGCAGCTAAGAATAAGGAAAACAAAGGTTAGAGTAACCTACTCAAGCTCACAAAAAATGAGCATGCATTCTGGATGGGCTAAGCAAGCAGAGTGGTTAAAAATGTGAGCTGAGGAGTCAAGACAGATCTGAGTTATAGGGCCTCTTATATCTTTTGTGATCTTGGTGAGTTACTTCACTTTTCTGAGCCTTAGTTTCCTCATCTGTAAAATGGAGATAATGGTGATACCTAGATCATAGTATTGCTGTGAAGATTACATAAAGTAAAACACATGCTGGGACAAAGTAAAAGTACCCACCAAACTTGAGCTATCCACATATATATTCTGAGATGCAAATATCAGGATATAAGGACATGTTGACACACGGACACCATCATAAAGAAGAAATGAGACTACATCACAGGTAGGTCGTGCTCCATATCATGTGTAAATTCCTCATACTTCTCTTCTTAGATTATGGTTTATAAGAACTAACCAAAACTGTAAGTGGGATATAGCTTGCGAACTCCATCCTACTGTAGGTAATATTTGCCTAGTTTCCACAAACTGTGAAGCCTTGAGAGTTCAGAAATGCAGCATGAATTGTGTCGGTGTTGCACTTTCCAGAAAACACAAAATTGTTACTATATGGTATCTAAAGGACACCTTCTGCTTCCTTCTTCAATCAAAATGCAGATTTGTTTCCTGATGAATCTCTCCTACAACTTCCATGACCTCCAACAAGGCTTTGGCTTCTCTAAGCCAGCTCAAGGACAGAGATTCTAAAAAAACTTGAATGAAAATCCCATAAACGTTCTGGACTCTTTCTCCTGTTTATCTACTATACAGGGGCTTAATAAAACCCAAGCACCATCCTCATGGTGCACGGCTCTTGCAAGCTGGGGCAGTAACTGCTCTGTTAATGCTCTGTATATGAACTGCCCTAAAGCAGGTGTACACCATAAAAAAGTGGCAGCAACTGACAAGAGCAGACGAAGAAACCTTACACGAAACCATTTCTATCTCTATATATTTCCTTTTAGCTCAAGATACTTCAATATTGAATAAACCCTTGGTTTAAAAGTAATGAACTGTATTATTTGGAAGTGTCTCCCCTTCAAAATAGAAAGTTCAAGGAGTACTAGATTCCAGTTCTTAAGAAATTGGTAAAAGAAAAAAAGAAGAATAAAAAAAGGAGTACTAGAATCACACCGTACAGAATGGGTTTCCTTTTATCAACCGAGGAAATCATCAGAACACTGGTCAGCAAACTTTTCCTACAAAGGGCCAGACAGTAAATACATTGGGCTTGGTGGACCATATCCTCTCTGTCCTATTTACTTGACTCTGCTGTTCATTATATACAGCGAGCAGTCATAGACAAGTAAATAAATGTCCGTGGATAGGTTCCAATAAAACTTTATTTATGGACACTGACATTTAAATTTCATGTAATTTTCATGAGTCACGAAATCTTCCCCTTTTGAGTTTTTATTTCGACCATGCAGCAATCATTCAGGCCGAATTTGGCCCAGAGGTTGTAGCTTGATTAGAGTATCTAAGGTGCCACAATGGGGAAAAGAATCCCTTTCTATAGGAGTATCTGTCTGCGTCTCCAGGTGCTCCTTCACCTATGGGTTAGTGCAGATCTTACAAGCAGGGAGTCATGCACATGAGCTGTCAGCAAGGACACTGCCCACCATCACGGCAGCACTGATGCTCATCTATGGAAGTGTTTCTCAGCTGAGGGTGAGCTGCAAATAAATTGCCTGAGTGCTACTTAAATGTGCACTAATGTTCAGTAAGTACCCAGGTGATTCTGAGGCAGGGAACTTAGATCTCACTGATTGCTCTCTGAGGCTTGGTTTAGATCTCCACTCAAGATGCAAGCAGACCGCAAGCACTGCCACCTGCAGAACCCTTACACGCTCACAGAGAGGATCAGAAATGGTAGCCTGGCTTGCCTCAAAAGAAAGGTGCAGTACACATAAAGGCTCCACTTTACAGTAAAGTTGAAGTCCATGCAAGCAGAAAAAAGAACACCAAAAGAAATGATATGCTGTCTGGGACGTTCTTCAAAATAATTCACTGTGGGGAGCAGAGCAGAGATGAAGCAAGATTGGGCTATGACTCACTGGTTGTTGAAGCTGTGTGATGGATACAAGGAGACTCATTAAAATATTTTCTCTACTTTTGTATGTTTCAAAACTTGGGGAGAAAAACAGATAAGAGAAACCATAGAGAAAAACAGAAATGCTCTCTACCTCAGGGAGAGGGTTTTATGCCTACAATGCAGTACCTTTAACAGCAGAATACTTAACACAAACACCTATTTGATTTCTGTTAACTAACTATGAACCATTTTTCCCCCTAGGAAAGAAAAAAGGTGCTATTGTCGTGTTGACTCAGTCTACATCGACTGAGGCTACCCACATACCTAGTCTGCCTTTTTTTTTTCTGTTTTTTGTAAACCTAGTTGCCTGTAGGTGCCAACCAACCACTATTCCATCTTGCCCCAGGCTTAATTATGTCCCTGTTATGATAGGGAAATCACCTGTCATCAAGTGTGGGTATCGCCCTGGGTTGCCAGTCTACTCCCGTGCCTAAATATCAGAGATAAGAGAGGTGGTGTCCTGTCTGCACCCTTTCTGGAACATACAAATGGATCACTAAACACAGGACACAGCAATAGGAAGTGCTGAAAGACAGCCTCTGGCATCCCCTAAGGCTATAAAGCACTCTTTTACATACACACACAAACAGAATAGGTACCTTCTCTTTTTAGAGTCACAACAGAAGGGAAAATTGGTCTTTTGAACCATTCACCCTAGAGTGACTCAGTTCAACCTTCCTAGTAGCCTAATTGATTCTTTCTGGGGACAAACATTTACTGAGCACAAAAGTGTGCAGGAGCTGAATATGCCTTGTTCAACAATGGCCCCACCCTCAGGGAACTTAGACTCTAAAGAAGGACCACCACATATTGCATACTTTCAAATAGTAACAGGTAGAGTGGAGGAAGAAAAAGTATAGGATATTTTGATACTATACAACAAGTGGACTTAGAGAAGTTATGGATAGCTTCCCCCCAAAATGTCATTATTTCAATTCCACTGTTGACTCCCACAATGACACCATATACACTTTACAATTTGCTGTAAAATTAAGGCATTTTATATTTTCATTTTTTAAGGATCCTTATATGTTCAGAAACCCTAATCAGTTATTCATACCAATTAATTCAATCTAAACGTAATTTTGTTAAATTTCACAAATCCAGAATTTGTGAAATCACCTTGGGAAAAAAAAGGCAATTTGTCTTTTAAGTCATCTCGAAAAAGTCAAAATGTATTATCAATCTCTTTCCACCAAAATCAATTATGCTATTAGCTAATATTACAAATTACAGGGAAAAAAAGCGATAAAAATATGAGAATGCAAATGAAAAATAGGCTGACCTCTGAAAGATAACTGCAATTTTATCCCAACATTTTCCCACCTGTGCTAAAAGGAAGAAGAGGGATGATATGTTAGCTAAACCACAAATAATCTCCCTACCATCTAAATCAATAGTTCCAACTTTCCTCCACAGCATTAACCCTTGGGCAGTCTTGCCATGAAGGATGTGGCCAAAGTAAATGACAAGAGGAAAAAGAAAGGAAAGAAAAAAAAAAGGAGAGCCTAGCTTAGCAATTTTGAAATTTGGTGGTAGGGACATGTAAATGATCCTTTCGAGAATCCAAGAGAAGCTGTGGACATTTGCTCTAGAAAATGGACATATAAAATTATTTTGCATGTAATTTCAGGGGAACTATGACCCCCTGCAGCCTCTTCAAAGGTTACGGGTTAAAAAAAACCCTGACCTAGAAATATCAAATTAAGAAGTCAGGACTAGGCCGGGCGCGGTGGCTCACGCCTGTAATCCTAGCACTCTGGGAGGCCGAGGCGGGCGGATAGTTCTGAGCTCAGGAGTTCGAGACCAGCCTGAGCAAGAGCGAGACCCCGTCTCTACCAAAAATAGAAAGAAATTAATTGGACAGCTAAAAATATATATAGAAAAAATTAGCTGGGCATGGTGGCGCATGCCTGTAGT
>RJWJ010001217.1:0-99712 GCA_004363605.1 Indri indri | reverse complement strand
ACTTGAGCCCAGGAGTTTGAGGTTGCTGTGAGCTAGACTGATGCCACGGCACTCGCCCCAGGCAAGAGAGTGAGACTTTGACTCAAAAAAAAAAAAAAAAAAAGAAGTCAGGACTAACATAATCAGTAGTTGAAAGGATGGAAAGGAATTAGTGTGTACTGAGTCATTTTACACGTTATCTAACTTAATTCCAACCCCTACAATAACCTTAGAAAGTAGGCAGAATTATCATCTGCTTTTCCAAAGAGGGAAAGTATATTGAGAGAGATGTTCTCTAACTAAAGCAAGGTTAAACAACTTTCTCTCATATCTAGGTTTTCTAACCCCTAGGTCCACAATTGCAAACAGGAGAATTCAAGTCAGTTGCATATTCCTAGAGATCTTCCAAGATGAGGAGTTTCTGACATTCAGTGCTTCATTCATATAATCAATTTATCTACATATTTCTTCTCAATTTAATCTCTTTGACAAGAGGAATCAGTAAAAATTTAACTCCAAAACATCTTTTCTTGGTAGTATATAATCTTAACTAAATACAATGAATAATGGTCTAATAAATTTTGATAATATTACATGTATTTTCATTTCTGAAGCATCCTGACATGCACTGTTAGGAGAACATAAAAGTCCACTGCATGAGTGCTGAAAGTCCTCGAGCTTTTAAAATTGCCCCAGAAAATCCACAAAGTCACAAACAAATAAAGAGCTGACTGAATTTAAAACTTCAGTCTGTACTCAAACAGACAAGCATGAGTTGCAGATGACCTGGCAGCTACAGCATCCTCTAAATGGTTAGAGCAGCTTAAAAAAAAACAAAGTCAGCTCTAACGAACACTAATAATTTGACAGGTCAGAAGCACAAGCAACCAGATCCATGACCACTTTGGGCCTCAGGGAGATAGTTAAGAGGTCTTAGATCTTCATGGAAAACCTGATGAATATATCCCAACAAAAAGGAATACAAAACTGAGTCCAGTCCACTAAATTTGGTTGGGTCTCAGTCCAGAACAAGGCACTCGGTGAAACACTAATACACTTACTTATCCTTTACAGCAGAGTCACCAATAATTAGCATTCTGTTTTCACACAGATTTAGAAGCCCTTTATTGGAAATGTATACACACGCAGAGAATGAAAAGTAAGAATAAGAGTGGGTCAGGTCTTCTAAAGCCCTACTCCAACTGCTTCCTATGAGAGTTGCCACCTAGTGATTTTAATTTTTTAAGCCCAGGCAGGCTGCCAACTCAACACTAAAACTGGACTAACAACTGATTTTTTCTATTGCAACATCGCCAACAAGTCCTGTGCTTTCCCTCTCTTTCCTTTGCTCTCAAACAGCAATTCTCATTTTAAAAATCAACCAATTTGCTCTATAATCTGTTCCAATTGGAAGCTCTCATAGAGCTGCCACTGGTATTACTGTGAGTACTTCCTCACAGTGCCAAGAGGCCAACAAATGGCCCATTCAAAAAACCAAAAGAGAGTAAGTGAAGAAAAGGCAGGTGTGAAAAACAAGAAATGTGGAGACAGCAACAATGGGCCAGTTCTGGACTTAAAAATGTTCCAGTTGCCAAAGTTCTACCTATTCTTGGGTCCTGGACAAAAACTTGTGCCAAAATAAATGGCTACAGGTGAGAAATAAATTGTATAGGGGAATAATAAACTCAGTATTTTGCGTATCAAACCTCACTCAAAGTCTTGTCCTTACTACCACTGAAAGAATAACTTGAAACAGAGCCTAAGTTCATTGAACTTGAAAAGTCCTGACTACAGTGTGCCCAGACCTGTTGCAGGCATTAGACAGCAAAGGCTGACTCTTCAAAGAAAAAGAACATCTCAAGGAAAAGTCTAACAGTTTTCAGATACTTGGCCTGACTTTCATTTGTAAGCACACCTTTAGCTACAGATATTTCCCCAAAGCATCCTTTTACCAAACAGCTTAAAACTAACCAATAATGAAGACTCTGATTTCACAAGCTCTGGGCAGTAAAGACTCACCATATAAAATTCTGGCTTCCCCCTCCTCCCCCACCGCCAGGTTGGCAGCTCACAAAAAAATGTGACCAACTGCACTCCTCAGTTGTGACGATCCTTTTGTAGCATCCTAAACTTGTATCTTAAATCCCACAGAAATAAGGCTGCACAGGTAAAGCATCTTTAAGTTCAAAATTAACTATGAAAATTTCGGGTGGAAAGGTTTCCTTTTCATCATCCCCTAATCATTCGTGTAAATGTCTTCAAAGCTGAAAATTCCTTCTTCCACTTGTGTTTCTCCGTAAGGGGGTCAGATCTAAAGCGATGTAGGTTAAACTCCCCGCTGGTTTCCAGCGCTCATCACCAAGCAATGCTGTTCATGCTGCACCTCGCCTGGCCTCAACTGAAGGGTTCCTTGATGCTCCCCATTACAGGAAGCCCCCAAACTACATTTTCCAAATGCTCTACCCTCCCCCCTCCCTCATCTCTGGCAGCATCCTCGAGTGGTGGTGGGGGAGGAGGTAGGTTAGGTGGGCTGAAGTCCCTGGCCCTGCTGAAGCTGCAAGGAAACTTCCTAGGGGTTCGCACAGACTTCATGAGGGGGGCTGGACTCACCTTCCCGACAGAGCCCCGTGACTTCGCGGTTTTTCCCAAACTCCTTGAAACTTTCGTCCAATTCCGTCCCTAGGAGATATACACACACAGGAGGAGGGGAGAGGCAGGTCAGTGGCCAGGAGTGTGACGCACACTCACGCACGCACGGGGTAGGTGTGAGCACCTCCGCGTTCCGCAACCCAGCGA
The DNA here is from genome assembly GCA_004363605.1 of Indri indri. Lineage (NCBI taxonomy): Eukaryota > Metazoa > Chordata > Mammalia > Primates > Indriidae > Indri > Indri indri. Next base: position 96,937 of record RJWJ010001217.1, on the reverse strand, counting down.
ACGATAGCATCTCTGACCCCCATGGGGGCGGGTCACCGGACAGGGGTACGGGGGAGGGGAAGAGACGGGTAAGAGGAAGAGGGAAGTTGGGGGCGTAGCGAAGAGGAGGGCGTGGATACTCACCGTCCTTCCCAGGAAGTTTGGAAGCCTCGACCCACAGATTCCACGACTGTCCCAGCATCGCTTCGGGACTGGGCAGGGGCCTGCGCTCCCCGACCGTCGCCATTGCGGCGGCCGAGGTGGAGGCAGCGCCGGGGCCGCCGTCCTCCGGCCGTAGGCGCCGCGGCGGCGGCGGCGGCTGCGGTTGCCGCTGGGGCTGCGGAGGCTGCTGCTGCTGCTGCTGCTGCTGCTGCCGGGCGGCCGCTGCTCCGCCCGCCGCCGCCGCGCGGCGCGGCTCCCCTCTGACGTCATCCGCGGCCCGCTCCGACATTCTTTCCGCTCCTACAATGTAACAAAAAAAGGGGGGAAAGAGTCGCGCGGGGGCCGCATTTAAGGAGGCGCCGGGGAGTTCCGGCGGCGTGCGCGGCCCGCGGACCGGGTGGGGCGCGCTGACAGCGCCCCCCGGCCGCCCAGCCCCCCCTCCGCCCCCAGCCCGCCTACTACTGGGCCACCGCCAGCCGCGGGTGCAAAGTCCGCGGCGCGGGCTTGCTTTCGCTTTCGACTCCTGCGGCCCCTCGGGGGAGGGGACGGGCCGCCACCGCGGCGCTGGGTCCCCTGCCTGCCTCAGCCGGGAGGACCCGGCGTGGAGGCCGGCGCCAGGAGCAGTCCCCGGTCCCACCCCGCGCTCCACCACGGTAGCCTGTGGCGGGGAGGCCCAAGCCGCACCCTCGGTTCTCTGGCTGCCCACCCTGCGACCGCTCGCATCCCCGGGCCGGGCCTGGCGGCCTCGCTCCTTCCTTCCGTCCGCGCGTCCGTCCCAGCGGCGGCGCCCGGCCGGCTCCCTTAAGCGGAGGCGCCTCCCGCCGCCTCCTCCCCTTCGCCGGTCCCTCCCTCTCGGCTCGCTCGGGCGAAGTTTGCACGTCAAGCCCCCGGAGTGGAGCCAGGGCGAAGTCGGAAACGCAGCCACCTATGGAGGAGCCGGACGAACGGCCCTAGGGCATCACCGAGTGTCGTCGCCAGTCGAGCCCTCCCACCTGGGGCCGGGCCCGGGACCCGGGACTAGAGGGGACGGTGCAAGGGGCATTTCTCTCAAGGGTCGCAGGCAGCCGTAGAGTTGTCAAAAGCATGAATGGGAAGCCGCCGCCGACCGGACGCCTGGCATGTAGCAAACCACCGGCAGGCGTTGGAAATGCCGCCCAGGTGTCGGACCAGGTGTCAGCACAAAGTCTAGTGCGCGAGCAATGCTGCCCACATATATGCCCCCACACCCACAACTGGAAGGTCACAGGGTGCACCCGGAGACTTAAACTTCTTGTCCAGCAAAGAAGGGACCATGAAATCAGTGTAAAAAAGAGTACAGGCGAGAGAAACAGACTGAGACGAACTCTAATCCGTTTACATGTTTTGGAGGCACTACCTCAAATTTCTGTATTTCCCCTTTCATTGCTCCTGGAAGTGATTCACTCACCCCGAAAATAAATATCTAGCCATTTTAAAATCTGATTCAGTCTTAACTTGAGTTGTTAGTCTTTCCCTCTGTATTGGTTCTTTTTTTGGGCAGGGTGAGAACCCAGGGCTTAGGAGAATATACAGAATTCCTAGAAAATATGTTTAGAAGATGCTGTTTTTGGTCAGATTTTGTTCACTAAATCAAGCATTGGCCTACAAAACTTAGCACCCCTCCCCAATGCACACATACATGCAGACACACACACAGCTTTTGCTGACGTGATACGCTAAAGGCGGTAAAATAAAAACAGTTCTGATCATCGCGTTTGACGCGGCAGTAATACCAGCACTCCTGTAACGTGTCAAAGCTGCTTGCTTACAGGTGCTTTCTCTGACTAGATGAGGAGGAGGCGGCGGGTTTATTCATGTTTTTTTTTTTTTTAATCTCAAACATCTGGTGTGACGGAAGTGGCCAAGAAACAAAGTCCAAATTGCAGAGACACAACCATGTTTAACTAAGTACAAAAATTAATAAATGTTATTGCAACCCACAAACATAACACAGGACTCTGGAAGAAAAGGTTTGGGGTTCAAAATTAAAAGTGTATACATACACACACGCGCGCGCACACAAATTTTTATTTTAGGAGTTAGAAACAAGTGTGTAAAATTTTTCCTGGATTGCATGCAAACAAGTACAAAAAGTGCCAGGTGCGGTGGCTTACACCTGTAATCCCAGCACTTTGGGAGGCCAACGCAGGAGGATCACTTGAGGCCAGGAGTCCAAGACCAGTCTAGGGAACATAGTGAGACCCTATTTCTAAAAAAATAAAAAAAAAAATTTAGCTGGCAATGGCAGCATGTGCCTCTAGTATTAGCTGCTCGGGAGGCTGAGGCAGGAGGATCCCTTAAGCCCAGGAGTTGGAGGCTGCAGTGAGCTATGATCGTGCCACTGCATTCCAGCCTGGGCAACAGAGCAAAACTGTCTCTAAAAATATGAAAACATAAAAATAAATAAAAGATAAAAACATTTTTAAACAGTAAGAACTATGGATGCTTCCTTCCTTATAAAAATAACTAGAAATGATTGGAAGGATTTAATTTTTAAAAATAATTTCTAAAGCTTTAACTTCCTACGTAAGAGTATCAGTGAGAAAAATGCACGAGTAAAACATATAATTCCCTTTACAAAAATAGGATTCCTTCCTTAACTCTTAACATAGCTGAGATGTCCTCAGTGCAGATTTTCAATTTTTCATTCATTCTGCATCATTGCAAAATCAGAATAATTACAACACCCAACCTCTCTCTTTCCCTAAAGTACACAATTTATTAATTACTCTGAATTTTGAAATTCTACATTTAAGATAAATAAAAAGTTGGATTTTAACATAATTTGGAGCTACCATTGAAAAGAAAAGCTTAGGGTCTCCCAGCCATAATAGAAGACAAAGGGAGCTTGCTTGTTGAGTAGAGCCCTTTGGATCCCTGAAAGTTCAGATTAAGAACAAAAACAGGGGGAAGAATGGCAAACATGAAGTACTGTCCCACCTCCTCAAGACATTGCTTGATTCCTCTCTTTTTATACATGAATACTTCAAGACTTACTAATATGACTTCTAGCCAATGGGGATCAAGCTAACCATTTAAAATACTTCAACTTCTGTCCTAATTCCTACTTGCTACCTCTTTTTTTTCCCTTCAAAATTTTTGATTGGTTTAATAAAGAAAATACAACAGAGCTTAAAATGAAAAATACTAAGTATCCTCTTAGCATTATAACAGCTACTAAGAGAAATCATTCCTATTATTGAAGGAATTATTGACTTACTGAATACCACCTAGGTGCCAGACATTGTCATATGTATCTCACAAGTAAACACTACAGATAAGTGTCATATCAAACTGAGCAATTCAGCTCAATCCTTATCTAGGAAATTTACTACCAAATTGAAGAGGATGTGGGAACAAGAGGTTGACAGACAATTCCCGGCACCTCCCTAACCAATTCTTTTTTGCTATAGCCAACACATTTAACCACACTCTTTCTTCACCCATAAAAAAGTCCCGGCTCCTTCTAGAAATGGCAGATTCTGATATTCACAGTTGTTCTGGGTTTCCTAATAGTCAGAATGAGTCACCAACAAAAGTCAAAACTGCAAGCTGAGAAAGTGCATCTGATATTCAAATTTAAAAGTATTTCTTATACAAAGAACACTTTACAAACAAGAGTACAACAGAAACCCAAATACTTAGTTTTACTGACCAGGCCATAATAAAGAATTTGATGACCTCTTACCTAAATATTCCCCCTTCCACACCCCAAAAATAGAAAAATAAAATGAGCTTAAAATGAAAAATACTAAGTATCCTCTTATATAAATACAATTTATATTCATTTAATGTAAGTTATTTCAATATAGTAGTGTGCCTTGTATGATATCAATCAGTGCTTCTGCCAGTGTGTTTCTGATGGTGTCTTATAACTCTGAGGAACTTCACTATCTGCACACTTAAGTGATACACGTTTTATAAGGTTTAAGTAATGAGCATTCAATCTATCAAATAGTTCCTGATTATCTACCACATACCAGATACTCTACTAGGCAGGCACCAGGGTGAACACAGGATAGTAATTTTGCTGAGGATATGAGAAAAGTAAGAAGTAGGGGAAAAAATTTATTTCATCAAAATACTCTTATGGAAAAAGCTGTCACCACCAATTAGATTGTATGTGGCTTAAGAACTGGGCTGTCAGAAGTAAAATGCTGCCAAATTCTGAACATTTCATCTCTTCCAAGGATGTATTTAAAATATGGTCTTACTTCACCATCCAAATTTAGGGATGTTCCCAGTAGGTGCCAAGTGTAACAAGGTCTCTCTTTACAAAAAGGAGTCTTTGCACAGTAGATTCACTTGCAAAATGCTTTGTTCAAAGGCCAAAGGCATCATAATGTACAAAAAAAATATATGCTGACCTTTTCAGTCTTTAAATCTAGTTTACTGTAAAAAGGATGAAACTACCCCAAACTTTTCTAAGATGCAAGATCCCACACAAGCCTTTTTATCTGGAAAAAACCACCAGTCCCAATACAACATTTTAATAAACCTGAAAACCAGTAACTATAGTATACTTATCTGTGCAAATTATAAGGTTGGTAACAGAGATTCTCCATTATCAACCCCAAATGACTGAAGTCATTGGAGTAACAAGAAACTCAGATCCACTTAATTAGGAATGTGTTAGCTTTGGTTTCTTTATATCTTTCTAAAATTGGCTGAGCCTTTGTTCATATCTCTCTCTCACTCCTCTGACCACACCTCTTCTTTTCCTCCTTTCTTCTCCAGAGAGAGTCAGGGCTCTATTCTGCATAAGAGGTATCCTTTCCCTAACTGTGCTCCCTCTAGTGAAATACTTCACAGCCTGTCATGAATATATCAGTATTCCAGTAGAGGGAGAATAGTGGAAGGAGTAAATTGAATCCATCAGCTCAGTGGCTAGAATTGCTGACAATCAAGTGCAAAATTAGGAATAATAAGGATAGTTGAAACAGTGGGGACTTAAAGGTGACTAGGGATAATTCTCTTTTTAAAAACTTACCTTGTACGCATACTCACTCATTGTACAATATGCATCATTTGCTTAACAGCCTTGAATTTTGGTTTGTTTTCTTATGTGTGCATCTATGTATGAATTCTCCTAAAGCAATATTCACCAGTAAGAGTAAATTGCTTGAAAAGAGAAAAAAATGTAAAAATACACACATAAAAGGTGATAAATTGTAATAAATTATAACATAAAAGGTAATAAATTGATGATGCGTAAATGTTTCTAGGGATTTAATATTGACTTTAGTTTTATGACAAACTTGATTTGAAATCTTGATTTAAAGTTTTTATGTTAAGTAGTTTTAAAAAAATAGAAGGGTTTAAGTTATAGAAAAGGAATGGAAAAGATGGACCAACATTCAGCTATAAAAGGAGGGTGACTGTATAGTGAGAGTTCTAGTACACTGCCTCACATACAATAAAATGCAAAGATTAAACACACTGTTAAAAATAATTTCCTATGTCACCTTTGTACTGACAAAGCTTTTACTAAAGTGACTGTCACCATCTATGTTGACAGCAGTTATTATCACCATCTATGGGCCCAGAAGTTAAGAGCATGGGTTCTGCCTATCTGAGTTTATCTGAGTTGCTTCTCAAAGGGCAGACCATTCCACAAAAACTTGCATTCCCTTTCTACCTCCAAAGTAAAATCCTTCTTTTCTTGATAGAGGTAAAAAGGCTGCAGATTTAACTATTTTTTTTCACTTACATGTGTATGAATGCTTATGAATGAATACAGTGCCCTGTCCTTCCCTCTCCCTAAGTACGTACACACATAAAGAATTTCTCATATAAAATGTAAGACCTTAACCCAAATGACTTTCTAGATGTACCTTTCTTCCCAGAGACACACAATTACTAACTATACTCTCATGGCCATTCTGATTTTACATGGCATCATCTATGACTCAAGGCAAAATTTCTGACCTTTTATTTTAACCCATACTTTCTCTTTTGACCAACATAAAATCTTTAGGACCTGGAGATCTTGATCCTCTCTCCACTTTCCACTTCTCCCCCACCAAAACAAAATTGCTCCTGGTGAGAAATCTGCTTTTCCTGCTTTCCAGAGCTTTACACCTCTCTCCATTTCAGAAAACAGGTATTTTTGAAAGGCATAAATATTTTTCCAAAAGGTCCCTGGGTCAGCTGCAGCAGAGCAACAATCATAAGCAGGTGATTGGTACCCTGGAATCTGACTTACCCGGTACTTCTTAAAAAACAGCCAAATAGATAAATTGAACTTCATCAAAATTAAACTGCTGTGCCTCAAAGAATACTATCAAGAAAGTGAAAAGGCCAGGAGTGGTGGCTCACACCTGTAATCCCAGTACTTTGGGAGGCCAAGGTAGGAGGATCACTTGAGGCGGCTAGGAGTTTGAAACCAGCCAGGGCAATATAGTGAGACCCTATATCCACCAAAAAAAAAGAGAAGAAAAAGAAGAAAGTGAAAAGACAACCCACGGAATGGAGAAAATGAAGAAAATTTTTGCAAATAATATATCTGATAAGGGACTCATATATAGAATGTAGAAAGAACTCTTCCAACTCAATAAATCAAAAAAAAAAAAAAGACAACCCAATTTTTAAAATTGGTGAGGGATCTCAATAGACATTTCTCCAAAGAAGATTAATACAAAACAAATGACCAATAAGCAAATGAAAAGACGCTCAACATCATTAGTCATTAAAGAAATGCAAATCAAAACCATAAGAGATACCACTTTATACCCACTAGGATGGCTATATTAAAGAACAACAAAATATAAAGTGGCAAGTGCTAACAAGGATGTGAAAAAATTGAAATCCTCATACACTGATAGTGGGAATATAAATGGTGCAACCACTGTTGAAAACAATTTGGCAGTTACTCAAAAGGTTAAACATAAAGTTACTATATGCCCCAATAATTCCACTTTTAGGTATATACTCAAAAGAACTGAAAGCAGAGACTCAAACAGACACTTATACACCAATACTCATTAGCAGCATTATTCACAATAGCCAAAAGGTGGAAACAACCCATGTGTCCATCAACAGATGAATGCATAAACAAATTGTGGTATATCCATACAAATATTATTCAGCCATAAAAGGAACAAAGCACTGATACATGTTCTAACATGAATGAACCTGAAGATAGTATGCTAACTGAAAGACTAAATAGGTCACATATTATATGATTTCATTTATGTTAATTATCCTGAATAGGCAAATCCACAGAGACAGAAAGCAGAATAGGGGTTTCCAGGAGCTGGGGGAGGGGAGGATGAGGGAGTGACTGCTTAATGGGAATGGGGTACCTTTAAGGGTGCTGAAAATGTTTTGGACCTCAATAGAGGTGATGGTTACATAGTATTGTGAATATACCAAAATCATTAACGTATATACTTTAAATGAGTAATTTTGTGGTATTTGAATGATATCTCGCTAAAACCATATTGTTTTAAAATGAACATTAAAACTTGGAATGTTTTAAAAAAAGAATTCCCAATTGCCTTCTCTTGAAAAAGCCCTAAGATTGGATGCTGTCAGCCACAGTGTCCCTCATGGGAATGATGAGTTAGAGCTAAAGCTGGTCCTGAAACCCATCTCTGTCCCACCTAATTCTGGGTCTTGGCAGTGCATTTTTGTCTTTGCCTCAGTTAACTTCTCTCTAAAAGGAAGATCATAATGGTATCTGGCAACAGGTTGTTATGATTCAATAATTAATATGCTTAGAACAGTGCCTGGCACACAGTAAGTGCTCAGTAAGTGTTAGCTAATTTTATATTGTATAATAACTCATCCTGTTTCTAATAGAGGTATGTGGCATTTAATTTTCAGCTTTGTTTTTACAAATGAAAGTATAGCATATAATGTAATGGTCCAAAAGAAAGAAGCAGAAAGACAGCCAAGAAGCATCATGCAAAAAGTATTATGTACAATATGTGCCCATTTTCAGTGAAAAGGTAATAATGATGATGCTAAATGTATGCATAGAAAATCTGGATAATACTGTATCTTACAGGAAGCAAGGGGTAAAAGAATTAAAAGGACTTTAATTCTTTAAACTTGAAGAGGCTTTATATTAACATACAAATTATATACTGTTTAGATTTTTAAACAACATGCTTTTATAACCAGAATGATTATTTTTTAAAAAAGGATAACTGTCCCTTTATGCCAAGGATATTTTTTAAAAGAATAAGAAACTCTAAATTAATATTAAGATTAATTTTTGTGAGATTGTCACAAATCTCTGTCAGGTGAGTAGCAATAGTACAGAAATGTAAAACCAGAGGCCATTTCCTTTGTTTGAAACCCAATCTTTAGTTGGGATTCCCAAAGCACCAACCTCTTTCAGTTTCCTTTTTCTTCATGGAGTATATGCTGCTGTATTTTATAGCTCCTTAAGATGTTGACTCCTTAGCCAGTCAACATCTTTTACTACCAGCCCAATCTTTTTATACCCTTATCACTGATCACTCCCCCTTACAAACACTCCACTCTAGCTAAACCAGCTATTTGTGTCCAAGACATAAAATATACATCCCTGAAAGTTTTGATAAATGCCATTACCTTTTATAAAAAAAATAACATTCGCATAATATAAAATTCACCATTTCAACCATTTTAAAGTGTACAAGTTAATGACATTTAATACACTCACAATGTAGTACAACTAACATGGCTATCTAGTTCCAGAACATCTTCATCACCCCAGAAGGAAACCCTATATCCATTAAGCAGTCACTCTCTCCCCACCCCTCCCCAGCCCCTGGAAACCACATCTGCTTTCTGTCTCTATGGATTGTCTATCCTGGATATTTCATATAAATGGAACCAAATAATAGATAGCTTTTATGTTTGGCTTCTTCCATTTAAGCAAAAATGTTTTCAAGGTTTATCTGTGGTGGAACATGTGTCAGTACTTCATTCCTTTTTATGGCTAAATAATATTCCACTGTGTGGTAAACCACAATTTGTTTATCCATTCATCAGTTGATGGACATTTGGGTTGTTTTCACTTTTTGGATATAGTGACGAGTTGTATGCCATTATCTTTTACCTTCCTTCAGCCTCACATGCTAAACAAAGTCAAGCTTTCATTTGAGTTCCAAATCAACTTTTATCCTCCCCAGCTTAGCTTAGCCCAAAGTCCACATGTTCCTCTGAATTCCTTCACCACTTCCATAGCTGAGGTAGCAAACTGTCAACACATCGCAGAATCCTACAATCCTATTCAGGTTGACTCAAACTGTTCTTTCCTTAAATTAATTAACATCTTGAAATTTAAGAAAAAATTCATCAAAGTCCAGATTTCGGTTCCTTTAAAAATTTTTAAGGTCTGCCAATATCATAGTTTCTTGCTTGGAGTATTGCCAGTAGCCACAGTTTAACTGGTCTCACTGCTTTTACCTTTACCTCCTACAGCCTATTTCAATATAGCTGCCATGGTGGTTTTATTAAAACAGAAGTCAGATCGAGTCACTCAGAACTTTCCTATGGTGTCCCACTTCTCTTGGAAAAAGAGCCAAGACCCATTCAGTGGTTTATGAGGCCACATACGCTGGCCTTGTTACCTGTGTGACTTCATTTCCTACAATTTTCTTCCAATCATTCACTCAGACCTAGCTTCCTCCTTTCTGTTACTTGCACAGCCCAGGCAGGCTCCTGCTTTAGGTCTTTGCACTGGCTGTTCCCTCTAACAAGAACATTCTCCTTACCCTGACCTGTTTTTTCTAATGAATTATTATCATGTAATATTTACTTATGTTTGCCGTCTCTTAACTCTTTCCCTCCATTAAAAGGTAAATGCAGTACAGCCATTATGGAAAACAGCACGGAGGTTCCTCAAAAAATTAAAAATAGAACTACCATATGATCCAGCAATACTACTTCTAGATATACAACCAAAGGAAATGAAATCAGTATATCACAGAGATATCTGCGCTCCATGTTGATCATAGTGTTATTCACAATAGCCAAGATGTGGAATTAACTTTGGCATCCACTAACGCATGAATGGATATAGAAAATGTGGTATATGTATACAATGGTATGCTATTCGGCCTTAAAAAAGAAGGAAATCTTGTCATTTTTGACAACATGGATGAACCTGGAGGATATTATATTAAGTGAAATAAACCATGCACAGAAAGACAAATACTGCACAATCTCACTTACATGTGGAATCTAAAAAAGTTGAACTCATAGAAGTAGAGAGTAGAATGGTGGTTACTGGGGGTTAAGGTTGGGGGTGGGGAGATGTTGGTCAAAGGACACAGAATTTCAGCCAGACAGAAAGAATAAGTTCAAGAGATCTATTGTACAACATGGTGACTATAGTTAATAACAATGTATCATATTTTTGAAAATTGCTAAGAGAGTAGATTTTAAGTGTTCTCACAACCAAAAAATGATAAGTATGTGGAGGAATGGATATGTTAATTAGCTTGATTTACCCATTCTACAGTATATACATATTTCAAAAGAATAGGTTATACATGATAAATATATATTTTTGTCAATTATAAAAAAGGTAAATGCCAACTCAATGGCAGGGCATTTGTCCCTTTGATTTACTAATTTATCCCCAGTGCCCAGAAAAGAACATAACATGTAGGTTGGTACTCAATAAGTATTTGTTGGAAGAATAAATATTGGGCCTACAATCTGTTGGTGCTGACAAGGGGCTTCCACTTTAGATTGGACATGAACTTGACGGTTTCTCACAGTTCCAGTTTTCTATGTATCTGGTCTCTCTGGTCTCTGTAGACTTCTGAGTTCCTGACTCCTCTCCTTTCTCTCTCGTCATTTACTTCCCGGTATCATGTTAATCTTTTCATTGGTATGGTGTTCAAAAAAGCATAAGTGAAACTGGCTCTAAGAACAAATTTCAATGACCCCCTATGTTTTTTATAATTCTCTCCCTTAACTATTTGACATTTTGAGTTGTTTCCCAAAAATGGTAGATTTTTTGAAAGACAAAGGAGTTGAGATTCTGAAGTCTCCTAGGCAGACTTCTTGACTCTAAGACTCACCAGCCCCCATAACCTGCCCCCCCAATGCCTGTAGCCCCTTATTAGTTATACCATGACCTGCCAAGGCAGGTGGCCCCTCCTTTAAGAGCCTTTGAGGCAGCTCCCCTCATTCACCTTGACAAGATGTCTTTTTTTTTTTTTTTGAGACAGAGTCTCACTCTGTTCCCCAGGATAGAGTGCCATGGTGTCAGCCTAGCTCACAGCAACCTCAAACTCTGCCTCAAGCAATCCTCCTGCCTTAGCCTCGGAAATAACTGGGACTACAGGTGTGAACCACCACACCCCGCTAATTTTTCCTATTTTTAGTAGAGATAATGCCTTGCTCTTGCTCAGGCTGGTCTGCGAATCCTGACCTCAAGCAATCCTCCTGCCTTGGCCTCCCAGAGTGCTAGGATTACAGGCATGAGCGGCCCAGCCCAAGATGTCTTTCATATTAAAAAATTCCTTTCTTGTTGGCAATCCTCCTTTTCTCAATAATTGGATCTTTGTGGGACAAGTAACTGACTACCTTGTGGCTTCAATAACGTAAGTTATAATTGTAGTCCACAGAAATCACTTCCTATTCTTATCTTTTTCCTCCCAGAGACAATCCCAATGCACACAGTAGAAACTCAACAAATAGTTATGGACTAAAGAGCTCCTTTGGCATTCTATGTTTCCTTCTTCCCAAATCCCTCCACTGACAATGGCTGGCTGCCATACAAGAAAACCTTGATTCTCTCTTCTCTGGCACCTTACAGACATGGCACAATGAACATCATCCACTGTGATGACTTTGATGATCACCAAAGGATATCTCTGCATTGCTGGCCCTTCATCTTTAGGCCAGAAAATTTTATGGGCCTATTTTGAAGATGGAGATTTCATAGCTGCCCAGACCCTTATTCTTTTAAACACCTAAACAGAATTGACACATCCTTTTTGAAGCTCCAGCTTCAGTTTGGTAACGGTAAAAATGTTACCTTTGCAGATGAACATACATGTTTGAAATGTTACTATTTTTGCTACAGTTGCCTGAAACCTGACTGTGGCATCACCTTTGTTGCCTAACTTATTCCATTCCAGAGGCTGAAACTCGTTTGGTCTTTCCTGTTCAGATTCTGTTCAGTTTTATCCTTCAATGACTCATCTTAAACTGCATCTTAACTTGTATGCTACCTCATTCCTTTCAGATATAGATAAAAGGATTTTTTTATTTGTTTGTTTTAATTAAAATTCCTCTCCAGCGATTTCCTCTTTTTCGCATTGTGTAAAACTTAGCCACTCTCCTCCCCTAACAGTAAATGCATGATGGCGGACATGCAGTGAGAAACCCCATTAATGGTGGCTGCTATTTTTGTAACAATCTGCAATTGCTCATTAGCATAGAGCTGTCTGGTAGCCTGGGCAAAGGCACTGGACCCAGGAAATGTGCCTGAAGAACTCCTGCCTGTTTTACAATCTTGCTTAGGATCTTCCCTGCCCTGAGCAGCTGGGTCTACATTACCTGAGGAGAGAAGAAAACAGGAGCTAGGGGAAGCGGTGCTGGAAAGAACTATAAGATCATACCTTTGGACAACTTCCCAGAAAAAAAGAGGGTATGGATTGGGAGAGAGGAGGGAGTTCATCTCTAAAGTCTTCCTGCAATTTTAACAAATTTGGAGGGGGTGTTATTTAGCAGTTTTCCTGTTGAGAAACAAACACCCAATAATATCACTGTCATTTTATATTAGTAAGATCATAATCAGTGTTACATACAAAATTTGAGATCTTACTCAGATACCTTAAATATTTAAAACTAACACCTTTGGTAAAACTTAAACTCTATAATAGGAAGCATTGCATTTATTCAACTATGCTATATCGGAACAGCCAGTTACCTTTTCTTGGGAGGGCAGGCCAAAAATCCTGATCGATTTACCAGTGGATCTTCATCTGCTGTGATTGTGAAAGTTCTTTCTTCTTAATTCTGTTCAGATCTACAAAAACAGAAAAAGGCCAAAGAGATGAAACAGTGGATAAAGCTAATCAGAAACCTCATTAGTTGCCAGATGTTCCAAAATTATTATATGTGCTTTGAAATGTCAAATTGTTAAATTTCAAGACACTTTACCAATTTTACAACAAATGCCACTCAGGTTTTTGTTTGTTTATTTGTTTTACAATAAACTTAATTGGCTATATTTACAATAAACTAAGAACAAATGACTATTCAATATGTACACAGAGTCAGTCTCCCGGGGATTAAAATCACTGTGTGTAATTTGCCACTAATGAGTTTTCACTTAATTTTTAAAATGGCTATTCAGAAAGCCTGCTCCTATGAAACCTGTCAGAATCACAGATTTAAAAAACACACATGCACTGAATAAGATTATTATTTGGAGAGCTCATTCTATCTTTATCATTCAGCAGTTTGTAAAAGCAATTCATAATACTTCAAATAGGAAACAAAAACTGAAATCGTCTTCCTAAAAAGCATGAGGAAAATATGCACACCATTATCTTCACGGTTGTATGTCTATGTCTTTCAGGTAAAATGTGGCTACTTTTTAATTAATCTGAGGAGGAAGAGTGAGTTAAGGAATCAAGAGACTGGAGACCAACAATCCAGAGTTAGAAATTAAGCTGGTTTTCAAGTTTGACAAGCAGCAGAAGAGAAAGAGCAGCAAATATGGGCAATGACACAGCTACGGGGCAGATGTTGTCAAAGCATAAAACACAAAGCAGGCTGATTTCATATGAAAAATTCACTACTAATACACTTCTCTTCCTATAATCCTCACTGGCTATAAGCCAAGGTTGGGTGGTGGGAATATAGCTTTGCTCAACTTTTATTTATATTCATATACTCTATGATGGTAACCCAAATATTTCTGTGGATTGAGATGCTACTACTAAAGCATCCCTGAAAGGCAGTGGCTAAAATTCTATGCCATATATTGAAGTTATTCATAATTATCTTTATTGGCTTTTAAGTTATTCCTAGGTTACATCCTTTCTCTCTCCATTTTAAAAAGAGTGTCAGTCTTATTCACCCACAAAATGCTATTCAGTAATGTTTAAAATCATTCGTACAATCTTTATAAAACAGATGTTTCTCTTCAGATTTCTAATTTCTTCCCGGTTTCCTTTCTTTTTAAAAAATTTCTCTGATTTCCATTTTAGTGTTTCTTTTCTGCCTTACTGCCAATAAAAGCCACTATCTTGCTTAACATGTCTGTCCTTAGCCAAAATTCAATTCTTTGCATCCTAAATATTTTACAGCTATGCAAAATCACTCAAAGTAAGCTACACATTACCATCATAGAGACAGTCAATAAAGATATTATATTCGAGATAGCCATTCACCTTCCTGATGGCAAAAGAATAGACAGGAGGTGGAGGTGGAACAAGACTGACATCAGATTAGGCTCTGTACTTGATCTTATTTCACTAGGTTAAGCCATTTTTCAATTTTCCATCTGGACAATCCAACTATTTTCTCCAAAGGATCCAAGAAAGTCATCAGATTTGGGGTACTATGAAATCTCCCTTGAGAAAGCATTGGCTTTAAAAGAATTCACCATTTACTAGCCTGCATACCTTAAAAACGCTTTACAGGAAATCCGATTCTTAGAGAAAAATGGTAGTGGCAGTTACTAAAAATAAGCATTTTAAAATAGTAACTTCTCTACTTAGAAGAGAGGTCAGGAACCTTTCTTTGGTAGGGGGAAAAAAAAAAACCCTATCATATGCTTATATATATTCTCTCATTTGATCTTCACAATAACCCATATTCAAAAGAGCTGCTATTATTACTTCCATTTTACCGGTGAGAAAGATGGAGAGATATCATAATTTGCTCAAGATTACCCAGCAAACAAATGGTGTATTAAAATCACCGGTAGCTAGAATTCAGGCCTTTGGTGCTATTTAGTTCCCTTTTCAGTCACCAAACGGCCTAAACAAATTTGTTTGGCAAAGAGAAAGAGAAATAGTTAAAAAAAAATAGTTTTAAATAGACCGGGAAATTTTTCTTAGAACCATAAAATTTGTTATCTTTTACTCATTTAACATCTACTATGTAACAATAAATGAAATTAAAAAAAAAAAAATTTAAATCATGGCCAGTTAGGAGAGGCAATGGAAAAAGAAGACATAATTTGAATGTTCTCCAAAGTCCTGAGAAGCATAAATTTAATTTATTTACTCATATTTAAGGGAGAGAGAAGAGGAGATTATGGAAGCCATCTTTCTCCTACAGGAGCTACCTAGCTCAGGGTGACCCTTTTTTCGAAGCACTATGTAATTCTCAAGCCCATGACTCAAACTAAGACATTCAAATTGTTCTCCTTGCAACTAGTATTGGAATAAAGAGGGTCTAGTTTGGTCGAGGCTGCAAGCTACCTCTAAGTGCTCTCTCAGTCTACAGGAAAAAGCAGTCAGCGAAAAGAATGAAAGAATGAATGTGCTGCTCAGAGTGAATCTGACCCAAGAGGTCACATAACCCCATTATCCTCCCTCCAGGAGACAGAGAGAGAGGGAAATAGTGGGGGGTTCTTGGGCTTTCCTGTCCTTGTTACAGTGCCCCAGAGGCCCAAAGCGCTTGCTTCCCTAGGGTTCTAAGAACCCTTTAGACTCTAGGGCAAATGATCCCCCTTCTTATGAACTTAATTTTTTTAACTGAGTTGTGATAACTGCAACAAAAACAATCTTGCCCAAGGCAATAAAAAAATCTGCATTAAAAAACAAAAGTGCAGATACCACCAGAATTTATTCTAAAAGAAGATATTGCAGAACGTCCAAAGCTTCAGAAAAATCCCCTCATTCACCTTAAACAGAGAAAAGCCCACACTGCTACCTGGGCAGGGTTATATTGACTTTTACAGGGAAAATGGCTATTTTCTAGGAATAACATTTCTGTGTCCTTTTAAGACTGAGAGCCTTATTGCAAACTTAAGGCATAATCTGGATCACCTCTTGTTATATAATCAAGTCTGCAGAAATTAAGCAAAAACCTACTAATCATGATAAAGGAAAGAAAAAACAAGCTAAACCAAGTTAGTCATGTTTTTAAGCATAACAATATAAACTTACTTTCATTTCTTAAACCTTCTTCACTTCTAGGCAAACCACTGAGCTTTAGTGTGTGACTCAAACTACATGCTTCAGGAGGGCATGAGAGGGAAGGAAAAGGTTTGGAGATGTGGGCTCTACAGGGAAGACAACACAAGGAGTTTTGATCCACCTTCTAAGTTAGAGCTGGGAAAAAAATTGTGAAACTTTGAAGGTTGACTCCAATCTCTCCATTCTATACATGAAAAGACTGAAAACCAAGAAAAGTTTCTTAGTTGGCTTATTTATTCAGTAAAAACATGTTGAGAATGTGCTCCATGCTAAGTACTGTGGCTGGCATTAGAACCAGCAGTGTATTCAGCCCAGCCACCTAACTCCCAGGTTATGCATTCATTGTTCTCCTCGTCCTTTGATACGCACAGCAAACAGAAAGACCACAGGCCTAAAATAGCCCACTTTTTTGTTTGTTTGTTTTCCATGGTGATCTTGGGGGAAAAAATATGAATTTGTTGCTAAGATTCACATAAAATTCCAAATTGCTGGTTTCTCTGTGAAAACCCAAAAATCTGGCCTCAGGGACAACTCTCCTGCAGGGGGAATAACTGGCTGACGCTGTGTTGTGGACTGCCTCTTGTCACTGGGCACATACTTTCCAAAGTACCCAGCTGGCTGCATCACTGATTTTCCTTCCAGGGCTGTCTCCAGTAGGCGGCCATGCTTGTGTCCCCTGTGTTTTCCTAAATCTCTTCTCCTAAACTAAAAACCACCATCAAAAATTTTAAAAGCCAGTTAGTTACAAAAAATTTTAAAGTTATATGTCAACTGTAGGAATATTCTGCAGAAACACAAATTGATGTGGTGCCTAGTTTATTCCCTCTCTTCTGAACCCAGTTCCACCTTGCTTTCACCCTGACATTCTTTCTCCTTGGCAATAAAAATTTAAGAATGAAACTCTATATTCCACATAACCTGTTTTTTCAATGGTGCAACTGGGTATCCCCCTCTTCAAAGGTCAGCCAGCTTTCTGCACCTACTGAACTACCGTGACTTGCTCTCAGAGTCACTCCACTGAGTACCAAGTGAATGTCTGAAAACACACCAGTGGGGAGGAAGCCAAGGCCAGTTACAAGGAAGGGCTCCAGTAACAATGGCCTAGGTTTCAGGGGTACATCTCAGTTCCTGCAGTCAGCCCTGGAGCTTTCCCAACCCTTCATGGAACTCCTCACGTGGAGTCTTAACTTATTTTTCAAGGAGCCTCCATTTTCTGACAGCTTCTACATACCCACACAACATTCAGTCCTTCTCACCTCTTTAACTGGGTTCAATATAGCTGTCCCTTACTCCTTTGCCATTTCAGGATGGACAGTTCTCTCATCTCAAGCCTCATCTCTCCCAGACTTCACTGGGGGTTAACTAGGCTCCCTCTCCTTTTAGCAGAGAGAGAGGATGACAAGCCATTTTTTCCATCAATTGTGACTACAGTACAACACTCCACTATTAGCCTAAAAGAGAACTAAAAATGTAATAAATTTCCCAGTAGTTCTCCAATTTGTAACTGTGCAAAACCTTGGTCAAGTAAGTAGATTTGAAGGTTGATTTACAAGAGCATCTGTCAATAATAACAGTAGTAGTACCTGACATCTACTGAGTGCTTACTGTGTGCCCAGTACTAACACACAGTAAGCCCTTTACATGTACCATCTCACTTCATCCTCCCATCTATAGTGCAGGAACTATACTGTGCTCTTTTAACAGAGAACCAAGGCTTGTGAGATGGCACCAATAAGGGCAGTCGCATATTAGAGTTGAGCTTAAAACAATTCTCTTCACTGTCATATATCACAGCAATGTGTGTGTGTGTGTGTGTGTGTGTGTGTGTGTGTGCGCACGCGCGCACGCACGCTGGGGGGAAGTCTTTGGAATTGACTAGAGAGAGGGAGGCCTGGGGAAAAGAGAGGGTTTTTCCCCAATATTCTTCCAGGAGAACATTAATCTCCCTTTACTGGCCTGAAGTTATAAAATTCTAAAATTCATAAAATTATCTTCCGTCAAGTCATTCTTTGCTAGTCTAACAAGGTTCTTTCGGAAAGATGTTAAATGAATGAACAGCTAGCAAGCGTTTCACTGTAAGGCCATGCTTATTAACACTACCAATAATAACAAGCTTTGCTGACTGCTTACTCTGGACCAGACCCTGCACTAAACTCTTTTCACCACAGTCCTATGAAAAAGACTTACTTATAAGTGAGGAAATGGAGGTCTGTAGCAGACAAATGGCTTGCCCAAGGTCACTACCCAATGGCTTACAGTAAAAGCAGTGACTAGAGGGATAAACGTATAATTTTTATTAATAATGCTAGTAGGATTTTTAATTCTTCCACGCTTCCTCTTTACATACTACCTACTAAAGGCAGGTTGGGTAACCTATAACAAATTTCACTCTCCTCTCTAAAAAAATCCAGGGAAAATTCTTCCTCTCCTATTAAGCCTTTCTAAATATTATTTGTGACAGAGATTGCCAATGCTCACCTATATCCACATTCTTTCTTCCTGAGCACACAATTTGACTAAATTTCCCAATATTTATTGCAGCAAGGTGTAACTGTGCAACTGAGTCCAAAATGTGAACAGAAATGTTGGATACCACTTCTAGGCTAGGCCCCTATAAACCTCCCTGGCTTAATCCTGAGTCTTTCATACCCTCTGCTGGTCACATGGAGATGGCTCCAAGCACCTAAAGGAAGGCTGAGCAATAATATTTCACACCTGAATGACTGGAGAAGCAAGAGCTTCCTTGTCAACCCACACTGAGCTGTGACTCGAGTGAGAAATAAACATGCCTTGTGTTAAGCTACTGAGATTTTGGATAGCCACAGCAGTCAGCCTATCCTAATACAGTATTATTTTTGTCATTCTTATTATCATCCTAATTTTCATTATCAACAGAAATAGCTATAATTTACTGAAGGTAGACTATACTGAGTCTTTATAGACATTATTTTACAAACTTCTCACTATGAAGTAGATATTATCTGTATTTTACAGGTGATAAAAAATCAGGGGTCAGAAATCAATAATGTTTTCCTCCTGTAAACATTTAGTGTATTTATAATCTGAAATATTTATTTCATAATTAATTATGTAATGCCTTATTATATATGCTGCATTGATGGGTTAAGCAGTTTTCAACTTTGTAGTTAGTGGATTTTTCTTGAATTCATAACTTGTTTCCCTCATTTGGATAAAAGGCTAAGGAAAGGGAGTGGGACTTACATCTCTCTATTCTATATCATTTCACACCCTGCTTCATGAATATACAAATTAATAGATATAACTATATCCTTTAAATTATCTCATGTGTTCTCTATGTGTGTGTGTATATGTATACACACATACATATATATATATACACAAACAAACACACATATATAGTGTTTTGGGCAACAGGCCTCTTGAGTAAATCTGACCAAGAAAATTGGCTTATTTTCTATGAAGAGATGCTTAGTATGCTGTTTATTTCACACTCATCACTTAATGACTACCACTAATGCAATTTTCAATATTGTAATTACATGTATTAATGTGCATAAACACTTAGCACAGTGATTGGCATATAGTCCATAGTCGATAAACGATCAATTTCCCTTCTCCTCCATCCCAATAGCTACTTGAAATACAATAATATGCTGCTTGAGGAAAACAAAAGTGATCAAGAGAAAAATGTTAAGCCAGTAAGTAGAGGATCATTTTAATTACAAAGAACATTTTCCTAACTGGGTGGAAGACTGTCTAAAATGTTAGCAGCCAGAGCCAAATGAAGATCAATTGCCAGTCACAAAATTATTCTATTCATAAAAATCTGTCCTGACACAATCTTCAGGAACAGGAATTCTAAGAAGCTGAGGAGCCAGTGCTCACAAACTTAGACAAGCTCATTGCCAGTGAGCTGCGAAGTGGTACCCTGGGACTCACCATCAATTTGCTCAGTTCCATAGGTTTGGCCACATGGGATTCTCTAGAGCCATGGTATCATTATTTGTAGCTAAACACAAACATGCCTTCTTACAGATCCTAGAATATTCTCTATAGTTTGTTAGAAAACACACTGGCATCTGAGGAATATCTGTTCTTTCTGAGGCTGTTTGCTCCCAGCCTTTGCCTGTCCATAGAACTCCATTTCCTACTCAAGATACTTGATGAATCTTATTAACATGATGCAGACACTGGATTTCACATGGTGACGTTTCATACTAACAACATATGGTAGGTAATTCTGTGACGTGAGCTTTACATTAGGTAATTAATATAAATATTTCAACTGCTGTTCATTTAAATATGTTCTAAAAAGTCTCTCTTCTTTCAAGAGTTATTTCAAAATGAAATGGAATATGAATGTGGTTACTTTATTTAACACAATTAAAGTATACATTTGGACTTCTTATTCCTGTTCATTAATCAACTATAATATCTACTTTGTTGATGGGATGGACTTTTCCCAGGGTAATTTTCCCTTTAACATCATGGTATCATCCTTAACAGCAGGCAATAAGGTTAATGCTATAATCAGCTATTATGTCTGCATATTCGACTTTAGCTGCTGTTCAAATATAGTAACACAGAGTATGGAACACCCAAACTAGAAAAACCTGGTTTTAAAAATTAGTGAATCAAACTCTGGGTAACAACTTTTAAAAATCAATATTCTTTAAAAAATGCTTATCATAAATATTCTTTTAAAAATAAAATTTTTTAAATGCTGAGTGAAAAAAGCCAATCTCAAAAGATCACGTTTACGCAACATTCCCCAAATGACAAAATTATAGAGCTGGAGAACAGATTAGTGGTTGCCAGGAGTTAGGGATTGTGAGGGTAACAAGAATGAGCTATAAAGGGGGTAGCACAGGGAAGATCTTTTTGCAGTGATGGGACAGTTCTGTATCTTGACTGTGGTAGTGGTTACACGAAAATACGCAAGATAAGATGACACAGAACTATACACACACTTTATGCCAATGTTAATTTCTTGGTTTTGATATTGTACTATAGTTAGGTAAGATATAATCAATGGGAGAAACTGGGTGAAGAGTAACCAGGACCTCTCTAGACTATCTTTGCAACTTCCTGTGAATCTATAATTATTTCAAAATACAAAGTTAAAAAACGGCTAAAAGCATGTTTAATTATAAACATATTTCACAGAATTCAACTTGTAAGATTAAAAAATATTCAAGCCTATGCAAACATATTTTATCATCTGACTTTCCATTTTGTACATAAAGGAACTACCAATTATCTTGATAGAGGCAAGAAGGAAGCAAAAATAGGTTTGAGAGTAGGTATTGCTGTCAGAATGCTTACTGTTCATGACAATGTCAGTAACAGAATATTTTCACAGCCAATATATCTGGATGTCTTACAAAGGAACAGGTAGCATACAGCATGCAAAATAAAAATATACATTTAAAGACTATTTATGCCTTAAAGTCTGTAAGAGTTTGCCATTAAAAAAAAAAAAAACAACAACACAGAGAGCCAAGGAACAGATACTTTAAACATAACTTGAAAACAAAAAGTATATTTTGTGGGTTTTGTATGTTAATCAAAATGTCATTGTGCATATGATTTTATGCAATTTGGAAAATACATTATTAAACTTCTGTGATTACCAAACAATAGATTTTTCTTATGTACACATGGTAGTAGTTTCTATAATTCAAACATCTCTCTAAATTAATATAAATTACTACAATATGCCAATAATAAATAAGAGACAAAAAGAATCTCAGAAGCTGAGTGATGCAAATTAAACAAAGCCAGTGTAAGTTATTTTCACTAGGGTTTTAGACAGAGATCTTTTTATCACTGGTGGAAATGTAACATTCTGGGACTACATCACAAACATGACCCCCAAACTCCCTGTATCTCACACCCAGCTGGGCTCAACACTGGTTCATCATGAATCGGAATCTAAAGAGAGGTTGGCAGCACTTCATAAATACCTTCCTGTTCGTTCCTTTCTACAGTGATGCAATCTGACCTACATTTTCAGTGCCCATTGAAACTTCATGGGAGGGGGAAGAGGAGAGTTTTTCATTTCTCCTACCCTCTGATTAACTAGGACAGCAAATGCCACTCAAGGGACTGCTACTGGGCAGAAGCAAAGGGGAAAAAGAGTCATGCCAGTAGGAAATTCCACAGGAGGACATTTAGAAATATTGCATTCTCCGATTCTGCAAACAAACCGTCATGGCTTTATACCACAACAGCAAGGAAGAATTGTCCTACTTTACACCATAATCAGCCTGGAATGCCAAAGCCTATTTTATTTACTTCAGGCTCCCAGCACAATGAAAATTAAACTTGAACTACAGACTCTTGTCATAGTCTTTTCTTAAAAATAAACTTTTAATTTTAGCATGGCTTTCAATTTACAGGAAAGCTGCAAAGATTATACAGAGAGTTCCTATAGACCCATACCTGGTTTCCCCTAACATTAATCTCTTACATAAATATGGTACATTTGTCACAGCTAATGAACCAATACAAACGTTATTATTTTTTTCATTCAGCTTTATTAAAGTATAACTGACAAATAAAATTGTATATATTCATAGTGTAAACATGATGCTTTGATATATGTATACATTGTGAAATGATTAAATCAAACACATCCATCACCTCATACACTTATCATTTTGGGGGGGGGTGAGAACATAGGATCTACTCTCTCAGCAATTTTCAAGTATACATTTTTTTAGATTTTTCAAGTATACATTATTAACTATAGTCGCCATGGTATACAATAAATCTCCAGAACTTAATCATCCTAACTAAAACTTGTACTCTTTGACCAACATCTCCCTGTTTCCTCCACCCTCCACTCCCAGCCCCTGGAAACTATCATTTTACTCTCTGCTTCTGTGAGTTCAACTTTTTTAGATTCCTCATATAAGTGAGATCATGCATTATTTGTCTTTCACTGTCTGGCTTATTTCACTTAACATAGTACCCTCCAGGTTTATCCATGTTGTCACAAATGGCAGGATTTCCTTTTTTTTAAAGGCTGAATAGCATTGCATTGTATGCTATATCACATTTTCTTTATCCATTCATCCATTGATGGATATCAAAACTGATTCCACATCTTAGCTATTGTGAATAATGCTGCGACAAACATGGGGTGCAGATACATCTATGACATACTGAGTTCATTTCCTTTGGATATATACCTAGAAGTAGGATTGCTGGACCATACAGCAATCCTATTCTTAGTTTTTTGAGGGACCTCCATACTGTTTTCCATCATGGCTCTACTAATTTACGTTCCCGCCAACAGTGTACAAAGTTTCTCTTTTCTCCACATCCTCTCCAACATTTGTTACCTTTTGTCCTTTTGTTAATAAGCCATTCTAACAAGATGGAGGAGGTATCTCATTGTGGTTTTAATTTGCATTTCCCTGATGATTAGTGATGTTGAGCATTTTTTTATATACCTGTTGACTATTTGCATGTCTTCTTTTGAGAAATGTTAATTCAGGCCCTTTCCCATTTTTTAATGAGGTTATTTGTTTTCTTCCTATTGAGTTGTTTTTGAGTTCCTTATACATTTTAGATATTCACATGAGATGTATGGTTTGCAAATATTTTCTCCCATTCTGTAGGGTATCTCTTCACTCTGTTGATTGTGTCCTTTGTTGTGCAAAAGCTTTTTAGTAGTTTGATACAATCCAATTTGTCTAGTTTTGCTTTTGTTACCTGTGCTTTGGGGAACATATCCAAAAACTCGTTGCCCAGACCCAATGTCAAGAAGGTATCTCCTCTGGGTGCGGTGGCTCACGCCTGTAATCCTAGCACTTTGGGAGGCCTAGACAGAAGGATTGCTGGAGCCCAGGAGTTCAAGACCAGCCTGAGCAAGAGTGAGACCCCCATCTCTTAAAAAAAATAAAAATTTAAAAAAAGACGCTATCTCTTTCCTTCCTTTCTATATTGTATCTTTTGAAAGGAAATCACTATGTACATGCACAGCTCATGTTTAAGGGATGGGCAGCAATGTTCCATCTTCCTTGAGGGGGAATTATCTGCGTAAATCACTTGGAATTCTTCTACATGAAAGAGTTATTCTCTCCCATTTGCTTATTTATGATTTATTTATATCAGTGTGAGGTAAGGGATATTTGTTTTATATCATTATTTTATAGTTAAATTTACAAATTATTTATGTTTACATATTTTATATTAGTCTTTATTTTATATTATGTATGTACATTGTATATTTATTTCATATTTTGGGTTATAATCTAATACTAAGCTTTTTAGTTACCAAATTGCTGCTGCTTTGACCACTGGGGGTTCTATAGGTGACTCCTAGGTTCCTCTGACATACCACATCATTGTGTGGAGTGTGGTGTGTGTGTGTATCTTTAACACTTTCTTGCTTTCTGGCACTAGCAGATACTCCATCTTCTTTATTCCCTGTCTCGAGCATAGAATCAAATCATGTGTGGTTTCTTTTACTGAAGAATGGTATTAGAAACCAAAATCTGGGCACTGGGTCTTAATAGTCTTTTAATGTTTGACACTTTAAAATTTCTATTAGTACATGAACTACTTCTATAGCAAATCAACACAATTATCTCTTTAAGGATCTTCGTTCTGTGGCATAACATAATAAATCATGAAGAGGATGCTTAGTAATCAAGCTACCATCTGACTGGCCACCTTTCAAGTTTGATATGACCAATAAATGCCATAATAAAGTTCACCCAGAAGAAAAGAATAGTTTTTTTTTCTGCAGTTGGGGGGAAGAGAGAGGAAATCTAAAATTAAAAACTGCTTGTTTGCTGTTCTATGCAATAAGGTCTCTTCCCTCTATCAGTTACCATTAAACGGTATTTCCTTTATGTCAATTCTTAATTATCTGAGCTAAAGAAAAACAAAAATATTAGATCTGGCTTTGCAATACATTAGTGATAACTTATGGCAGCTACACCTTCCTATTTATGGCTTGCATATTTTAGTGTTACAATCAGTTTTTCTTTAGTAAGAATAAACTAATTAGCCAAACACAAGGGCAAAGACTGGAGCTTCTTGGGCAGTATGGACACCTAGTGGGACATGAACAGATTTCTAGAGGTAACTAAATTGTGCAGACTAGAGTTAATTTCATGTAATACACACGGTGCAATTTTTCAACTCAAATTTCAACCAAACTACTATTCTGTGTTAAATGTTCCATGCTAATAAAATCTTTAGTGACCTCAGACTTTTTTCTTTAGTAGAAAATAGGCTGGGGCCAGCATCTAATACTGCTTTTCTCAATCTTTTCCCCTCAATCTGATTAATTTTCAATAAGCATTTATTGAGCTTCTAGTATGCACCAGGCAGCACACTATGCCTAGTGCTTCCAATTAACCCAATAATTAGAAAAAGTTAAGGGCCCTGTTTCCATTTTTCCCTTCCAGCAGAGCTGCTGAAGTTGATGGAAGATAAGTCAAACCTTTACAATGTTAAAGACACAAAAACTTTAGAGAAGCACATAGTTCAGTGTCCATGTCTACAGTTGTCTAACAACATATTAGAAAACAAAATCATGATCCTTATCTGTAAACCAGATACTGTATAATCAAACCTACTTCTCAGGGAGAATGCATGGAAAGCATAGTCCTGGCATACAAGATGGGTTCTTTAAGTATTGGCTCGTGTTCACATTATGCATCTCATCATAAACACCTAGGAAACACCAGGACTGCCCCACTAGGGCATTCATTGCCTTTTTTTCATTGCCAATTTTATTAATACTATCTTTGTAAAACTCTAAAATCATGATCTTCAGAAATGTCAGTTCCCATTTCCCAATCATCCTGTCTTTGATAGGTAAACAACAAATACTCATTCAAGAGGCATGGATCAGAATGGACAGGTAAACTTAACAACAGCTAACATTGCCTAAAAACTTATTTTGTACCAGGCACTGTGTAGATATTGCACATGCTGACAAGGTAGATATTTTAATTATTCCTAATTTCCAGATGAAAAACACAATATAGGGGTGAAGTAACTTGTGCGAGGATGCCATCCATCTGGGCTAGACAATCTAGCCTCACAGAGAAACAACAACAAAAACAACAACAAAATTATACTAAACAACTGAACATAAAAATCCATTTCTCACCTCATAATGCTGATTCCTTTTCTAACACTGTCATACTCGGTGTGACAGTGGAATAAAGAATCAGCTAAACTGCATCCTTTGCTAGAAATGCAAACTGGGAGAAGGGCTTTGGAGACTTCTGCCCCCAAAATGGATTTCAAATTGGGACTTTACGCTCCCAAAATATTTTGAACAAATAAAACCCAATAAAGTCTCCACACAGTGTTTAGCAGAAAGCAGCAACTTCCTGGCCCAGCCTGCAAGGATATTCAGTCTCTGGCCCCCTGCTTCTTAGCTCTGTAGAATGCTCTAAAAGTTCTCTTGCCTCAGAGCGTTGAACTACAGAGTGCTTCTAAAGCAGCTAACTTCTTCAGGAGTCAGTTTAGAGGTCATCTACCTCTTCATCTAGGGGGAGTTAACCCCATAGTCTGATTCCCTAAAACTGGCTTCAGACATCTCCAGCCTGCTCCCTCATCAAAGTCAGCACAGGATACAACCCTGTATCAAGGACCTTTTCCCTTATAGGATTTACCCCCGGAACAATCACAAAAAGGCATGGCTGAGTGCAACCCCTTTCTGGAATTCAACAAAACAGAGTTTAAATCCTGTTTTCTACTTACAAACTGTGTGACCTCTTTCACTTCCCTGATGAGGTTTGAGAAGATAATGCAAATAGAACACAGTGTCTGGCACGTACTATGTGCTTAATAAATGGTAGCTAGCCATTATCATCATTATCCCCATTCTACAAATAATAAATTGAGACTCCAAGAAGTGAATACTAAAGGTCACAGAGCTGGTGAGTGGTAGGGATCAGGACTTGAAATCAGTTCCTTTTCCTTCCTTTTGTATCTCGCTACTGAGCACCATCCTTGGCACTGAGGAGGCAACTGTAAACAGACAGCTTATGAACCCTGCTCTCATGGTGTTTACATTCTAGTAGGGAAGACCTTTACACAAATAAATTGAAAGGGCACTTCAAAGAAGGGAAAGGTGGCTGAATACATAGGGCTTTAGGGCAAGTAACAAGATCACTGGACTTTGGAAGGTCAGGGAAGGCTTCTGCAAAGAGGTGGCATTTAAAGCGGGACCAGGAGGCAGAAGAGGTGCTAGGGAGATGAAGGTGGCAGCAAGCACTCCAGAGAAATAAAACCTCAAGGGAAAAAACTCTGAGGAAGCATGGCAAGTCCAAGGAACTAAAAGGCCAGAGCATCTGGTGAGGCTGAAGATGCAGGCCCTAGGGCCAAATCCAAGGACCACTGAAAGACATGTTAAAGGCTTTAGATGTCATCCTTGTTCTGAGGAATGGGAAGGCACCAAAAGACTGGCTGTCCTTGATGAAACAGTAATGAAAGGCTCACTCTTGACCCCAAATTCCTGAGTTAGGGGCATTTGTTATCTTTATCATCTGTACTTCCAGGACCTGGTAACTGCAGACTTTTGATAAATACTTCTGAGCCATCTGAAAGAATCTCTGGTAAAGACAGACTAAGCCATTTCTCCCTCTTGTTAATCCCACAGCTGATACTTTTTTTTTATTTCAGCATATTATGGGGGTACAGACGTTTAGGTTATGTATGTTGCCTTTGTCCCCCCTACCCGAGTCAGAGCTTTAAGTGTGTCCATCCCCGAGATGGTGCGCATCGCACTCATTATGCATGTATATACCCATCCCCTCCTCCTCCCGCCATCTGCCTGACACCCAATAAATGTTATTCTTATATGTGCACTTAGGTGTTGATCAGTTAAAACCAAATTCCACAGCTGATACTTTTATTAAATTACCTATCACTGATTATTATAGTTGGATGTAGATCTCTTCACTGTTTGGTCATAAATTTCTAGAAAGCAAATATTTATCTTAATACCATCTCTCAAACCTCAAGTCTCAGTAAAATTATAGATTAAAACAGATTCTCTCTTTGATAAACTAAAAATCTGTTCTCATATATCTAGATTGGCTGAGTAAGAATTTTCCTAATTCATCCCACCTTATAAGGATCTGAAGAGATAATATGCAAGTATTTAAAAAGAAAGTTCCACTTTCCTTTTGCACTTTAACATCAACAACAAAAAAACCATTTCTTTTCGTTTTTTTTTTTTTTTAAGAGATAGGGTCTTGCTCTGTTGCCCAGGCTGGAGTGCAGTAGTATGATTACAGCTCACTGCAGCCTTGAACTTGTGGGCTCCAGTGATCCTCACAGTCACCGTGCTCTGCTGATTTTTTTTTTGTAGAGATGGCGCCCAGGCTGATCTTGAACTCCTATCCTCTAGTGATCCTCCTGCCTTGGCATCCCAAAGTGCTAGGATTACAGGTGTGAGCCATCACACCTGGCCACACCAAAAAACCCATTTTGTCAATATGTCATTAAAAGTCCAAGTTTTAATACTCTGGTTTCCCTTCAGATTGTATAAATCTTTTGCCTTTTAAAAGTCCAAGTTTTATATTTTAAGATAAATGACTTGTATAGTTCATATGCATATTTTTAAAATGTTAGTTTAATTTTAACCAAGGACAAAATGCCCCAACAGAAGGTCTTTCAGTGATTTTCCAATTCTTTTGAGAACTGCTCACATTCTCTCTTTGAATAGTTAATTACGCTGGTAAGAGTAGGGCAACTATTTGGGCTATTTATATTAAAAGATAGAATTGAGTCATAATCAATAGTTCACATGCTTTATAGTTTATTTTGGGATTTTGGGAGATAAGGATGATGAGATTAAATGATCACAGTGAGATTAAGGTATGCTATTAGGGCATGGTAGCAATTTTGTTTGATCCCCTTTCCATCCCCAGACCAATTTTCCACCATTCGGGCCCTGCTCTGTGTCCCAAGAGGCTGACTTCTATGGACAGCATCACTGGGTTACCTGCTGGCCAGCTTCCAGGTCGGTTTGGCCAGTAGGAGCCACTGGAAAAAGATCAAAGAGGGAAGGAAGAAAATCAGCGAGGAGAATATTACCTTCCTTGTTCCCTCCCTGCTCTGGGTTGCATTTTCTAACAGTGGCTATATCCCTCCAGTATGATAGCTCCTGTCTGACAGCCCCTCCTCTCCGGCTTTAGCTCTCTCACTGGACTCCAGTAACACTATTTCTTCTCTTTGCTCCTTGAGACCTAACAGTGATAACATCTTGCCATTGCCATTAGTTTCTGGGTAACAGAAACCCCACGTCACCCTTAACTCTGTCCACCCCTCTGAAAATATTTCCTTCATTAAAGTCTCTTGAACCATCCAGGTTGGACTGTTTCCTACCAGACCTAAGAATTCAAACCATACATTTGCAAAATCAGCAATCTCCCTCCTTTGCATATGAGCAGTTATCACAACAGTTATTCATCTTCCAGAGTAATTCCTCCATACCAAGCACTGCATGTAAGCCCTTATGTTTCTCAGGCAGAAATGACACCTTTCAAACTGGTCAGTGCAGGAGAATACTGAGGGAGCTCCTGAAACGCAGCCAGCAGAATAGAGGAGTTGACACTTGCAATTCTGTAGGCAGGAGTCTATCATATGTCAAGAATAAAATGTTTACAAAGAGATGCTATTTCCTCCTACTTCTCCTGGGTTTGCTCTGGCTAAGGGCAAGGAATCAAAGTCAGCATTGTATTTTCACACCAAATACCAAGAAGTTGTATCACTGCCTGGGGAAGTTACCCTATGTGTCATTTTACTTTGCTAGTCTCTCACACCTGAGGATCTACTTACCACTAGCCAAGGTAGACAGAAAAAGAGCCAACCATCTTGTATTACTAGCCACCTGCCCACCATCCTTCCTTCTTTCTCTTTTTCATCCCAGGATAAATCTTTCTTCTGCACTAATGCAAAAGATGAGCAGGATGAGAAAAATTCTGCTGTGCTCAGCCTTGCCTGTCTCTTTAACAGTTCTGACCAGATTAGCACTTTTCTCTTCCACAGGAGAGGACTGGCATATGCTTATACCATAATCTGCTTTGAGCTCCTTCTCTGGATTTTTCTCTCACCAACACGACTGGATTTGAGGTTAGATGTTAATTGAAATCACTTGGGAGTCTCTAAACTATCTTGCTGTTACTTGGTGCAAGTAATCTGGGGGTTATTATATTTCTGAATATTGGCACGTTCTTTTGAACAAGAGCTGATTTAAAGAATTCTTCCAGGAGTTTGATAAGAATTGATGTGGCTTATGTCAATAAGCCACTCCAACAAGGACTCCAAATGTCTCCCTCTGCAACCAGCAGGCATTCAGAGCCGACAAGAAAGAGTTGCTAAGATAAAGACACAGGCAGATATAGAATGCAGTCCGCAGAAAAGATGTTCTGCTACACTTCAGCCAAAGCTGGCCCAAGGGCCAGACAGCTTTCTTCTTCCATCCTGGTGGAGAAGCCCCTCACATCAGCCTGAAGGCAACAAACACATAGCAGGCAGTCTGAGAGGTAGTGGGATTAGCAAAATGTGGTCCACAGTATGTAGCCATTTCTACCACTCTTTTACCCTTACTTCTAAGTATTCATTTCAAAGTATTTTTTATTAGGAAGCTCTATAAGCAGCTGGGTGGATATATATCAAATGTTAACAGTAATATCTCTGGGTAGAAGTATGAGTAACTATTATTTCCTTTTGTGTATCTGTGAAATTTTCTGAGTTTTCTACAAACACTTATGATTTTTGTAATCAGAAAAAAAAATTTAAAACAAAACCTCTGTAAGCATTCAGGAATTTTAGTTTTGCGTAAGAACCAAATTTACGTAATTCTTGAAACTTAAAATCCAAATCACTTTGCTTTTGTGTATCCTAAGACATTTTAATACTATAATCATTTTATAGACTTTGTTTTTAAATTAAGAAACCATTCAAAATGTGAAAAATAAGAATACCAAGTTGGATTTAATGTGTAAATTTCTTCTGGTACACATCACCACCTTAACTGAGATAGTATAGACTCTTCCAGGTCAAAGCCCACTATTCTAATAATTCTGAGGTACTCCTCATACAAGTGAAAAAGAATGCAACTGTTTCTCTTTGTAAGAGCACCATGCAGATGATATCATATGCAGTTATATGGCTAAAAGACTACAGATAAAACAGACTGGTGTTTCTTCCATTACGAATGCCAGCCAATAAGAACTTTCCAGTCTGCCGTTGATTAATACTTGACACCAGATCTATGGAAAAGAAAGCTAATCGTCTCTGGCTGTTAGCTAAAGGAACAGACACACCAAGAAACTTGCCTACTACCAGATCATGACAGTTGTTTACTATGACAACTGATTTTTCAGTTTAGTGCCATTTATAGTACTGGAATATCTTTTCTGGGAGCTACATTTTCTCATAATCTATACTAGCTGAACATGTGTTATTTACTGTCTCGTAGCATTGAATTATATTAACAGGGAATCTTGGAAACCATAAACATCTTTACTAGCTTCAGGAAGCCAGTAAATTTGAACAAGTGATTCCCTTAAACTGTCTTAATGTAATGGTAAATGGTCTCTTTTCTAACTTCAATCTGCAAATGATTTATACCAGAGCACTAATAACCAACAGGGTGGGGAGTGGAGGGCACAGGGAATGAAGCCTTAAATATCGCTTCTTAAAGCAGCTAGGAGGAGCTATAAACCAGAACACTAAAAATGCCTTTGTGTTCAGTATGCTAAATCTTAAAAACATCATTGAATAAAGTATAAGGAAATGCAAAGTATGTATTTTTCAATGTAGAACTTTACTAACATTCTTTTCAGAATTAAGTTCAAGGATTCTAAAGGTTAAAAATGTCTGCTAAAACCATGAGACCAACTAAAAATGTAAGAGGAAAAAAAAGACAATTTTTGGACTAGTACTGAATAAAACATGGTTAGAAGTTGTAGAAACCAGTGCCTGAAACAAATTAGAGAAAGATAATTTTAAAACTAGTGTCAAATGTCAGAACAAGGTTCCAAAAGCAATGGAAGTCTTGGGATGTCTCTATTTACAAAAAGGTCTGGCTAAATAGGAGCCACCATATTACTACCACAGACAAGTTTATGGTTCAGACTACAATGAAACTTTAAAAGTCATTGGGGGCAGGGCAGGGGGGGTAGGAAAGGCCTACAATACAACCCTATTGTTAACAGAACACTGTCTGGAGACCTTAATTAAACAAAAGCGTCAAGTGCTCCTCTCAGAACCTCTTGGAGTAGTAGACCTGAACAGCAGAAAACAGTGAGGACCATTTAAAGACTGGGCTAGGGGCTGAGATGACAAGTGACTACATCATAAGGTGGTAATTACACTGTGGGGAAGTTAAAAAAAAAAAACAAAAAAAAAAAAACAGACTGAAGGGCTCCAAAAGATACTTCAAAATCAGCTAATCAGGGTAAGAAGAGATGGGGTAAATCGGCTCCCCAACTGGCTATCTGGGGCGGGAGTGGGTTGGAGGGGTGGGGAGAGAGATGCTGGGCTTTAAAGGCAAGAATAAACAAAAGCAGCTGCTAATTACCAAGGTGACTACTAGATACCACCATTACAGACTGCCATGGTCTGAATGTTTAGGTCACCCAAAATTCATATGTTGAAATCCTAACCCCCCAGGTGATGGTATTAGGAGGTGGAGACTTTTGAAAGGTAATTAGGTCATAAGAGCAGAGCCCTTATGAATAGGATTAATGACATTATGAAAGAGGCCCAAGAGAGCTTGTTTGCCCCTTTTACCATGTGAGGATGAAGCCAGAAGGCACCATCTATGAAGCAGCAAATGGGCCCTCAGCAAACACAAAAGCTGCTGGCTCCTTGATCTTGGACTTTCCAGCCCCCATAACTGTAAGAAATAAATTTCTGTTGTTTACAAATTACCCAATTTACGGTATTTTGTTGTAGTAGTTTGAACAGACTAAAAATGTCCCTACAAATTTGGGACATTGCTCAAATGATACCAAGCATTGGTTTACCCATCTCCAGTTCAGTACAGAACCTTCAGAATCTAGGAAAGAGGCTGCTACAGTTGGTAAACCACTGGGCTAGAACCATCCTCAGTAAGGGCATGGGCTGACAAACACTTGGGTTCTCCTGCCAACAGTCCTATGTTGCAGGAGAAATCTACCTTTCTAAACCTTACTTAAAGCTGAAAAATAGGGAAATATCTGCTCTTCCCTGACTTCAAAAGATTAGAATATAAAACAGGAGAACATACATGAAAATGCTCTGAATAAAATCACACTGTATGTGCACAGCACTTTACCATTTGAAATGTGGTTTAACTGACACTTATAAAGGCTACATAAATGCAGGTTGCCCCTTCAGCTAGAGTCCATATGCTTTTCTTTAAAAATCAGGGAAATGTATAATATGTTTTAGGAAAGACTGTCACGTAAAAAGCAAATGTGTTATTACACTTAGAGTGGTAACTACTGATCTACTGCAATAGAAATAGATAGTGTACAGCCACAGAATGCTTCCCAAACTGGCGTTTAAGAACTCTTGGAGGCACATGGAGTTGGGAAGGAAAGGAGTGAAACAGGGGTCATTAGGGTGTTGCAAATATTCAATGTGATAAACAATGCCCAAAGCAACTCACTCATAGTGGACATCTGTTGGTTTTACCTGCCCTGTATCCATTCCCCCTGCTGGGGAATGACAACTCCCCCAGTGGTTTCTGTCTTGGTAAGGCAATAACCAAGGCACCTGCCAGGACCCAGTCTGGGCCTGAGAGATACACTCTCACTAGAGAATGGGATTCAAAACTATTGGAGAGGTTAGTTCTCCTACATCTGGAGAAGACTTCTATTGAGTCCTGCTACCTAGATCCCTGAAGCTGCTCTAGATCTGGTCCATTCTGAGGCCTGGTTCTTCAGCATTACTGTCAATTGTGGGAGCTATATCACATTCTTCTAGTGATCTTTTTTTGTTGTTGTTGTTTAAAGTAGTCAGATTTTAGTTTCTACTGCTTACAACCAAAGGCCTCTAGCTGATTAGCTATTGAGTCCAGAAGAATCCACTTTCTTAAAGATTTAGAAGATAAAATTTAATTTGATTGGTAAGTAATTAAACTGTTAATTTTATGGTAAAACAAAGGTGTGTATCATGGAGTAGAATACAAAATTCACATAAAATTTTGAGATATTGGATTGTTCTTTTGAGATTTTTAAAGATATTCTTCCTCCTACTTCTCATCCTCCCTCCACCCCCCACGGAAGTTCTTTAGTGATGGGTTTAAAAAGCACTGGTATAAGGGATAAACTTTCCCTAACTTTTAGGATCTACCTCTAACTAGATAAAAGCTCTAGGGGAGGTTACTTAATCTCCCTAAGGCTCACTTTTCATACCTTTAAAATGGGATAATAGTACCTACCTTCAGTGCTATTAATCCCAAGAGATAACACAGGGAACCACTCAGCACTGTTCTTCCCATAGAGTTTTATCAGTCACAACAAACAAAGGGAGTTTGGTTAATAAAACCAAAGCAAACCAACTACTTGCAAAGACAGCTGCAACAATTCTCACCATCCCTGTAGGCAGTCCCCTGCAATATTACTTGGCAGCATTTCCCATCAAGAGGTAGTATCTATTTTGAATCCCTCAAATCTAGCCTGGCCTTGTCACTTGCTTTGACCAACAGAATGTGGCAGAGTGACAGTGTGACTCCGAAGTCTAAACCTCAAGAAGCCTTGCAGCTCTCACCCTCTTGGAACAAGGTGCCTCCAAGTGAAAAAATTTGGTCTAGCTGCTGGAAGAAGAGATCATGTGGAGCTCAGAGAGATGTCCCAGCTCAACTAACTAGTTCTGACTCAAGCCTTCAGGTGACTGCAGCCACATTAGTGACCTTAGGCCAGGCCACACCAGTGGAAGAACTGCCTTGCCCTAATTGTGAAAAAATAAACTGGTACTTGTTTTAAACCACAAAGTTTTGGAGTGGGCTATTACTTAGCAATAGATAACTGATAGACATGCTTCATGAATCATATTTCTGTATTTTACATTCTATTAATACATGCATTTCCTAAAATTTCCTATAATAAACTCTTTCAGGCCCAACGTCCACAAAGAGTAACAATGTCATAGCCAAATGTGTTCACATTTCTCATTCTTCATGGCTAGATCAATGTTTCTAATTCCATATAACCATTAAACTGTATCTCTGTCAGACCTTGGGTGATATGAGATGGAATACACTCCAAAGCCAAAGTACCTTGAATGAAACTAAAGTGAAAATTTGCTAAAATTATCAGTTAAACCACAAGGATGTAGGTGCAAACATAGCTGAGTTGAAATTGAAGGTAACTGGCTAAGAAAAAATATAATAAAATTGCTATAATTTCATTCGAAAATGAAAATTCAAAACAGCTTCTCCCCTTTAGAAGTTTTTGTTCCTGGCATTTTCTTCCATAAACTTCAAAGATGACCAAAACCCTCTTTTAGAAGTTCCCCACACATCATCAAGAAGAAATGCTTATTTTAGGTCACCATACATTCAACGAATATTGCAGAGCACCAACTCTATGTTGGTGAGTTGTTAGCTCCTGAACAATTCTTCTTCTTCTTTTTTAAGACAGTATACTCAGAGAAACCAGGGTAAAGGGGGCAGGACTGGGTGGTGAAACTAGACCACACACCTGTTTTGGTCAAGTACCTGGTCTGGTTAGAGGGTTCAGGCTGGGGAACGTGGCAAGAAAAGGTTCTTCTCTCATGCGGGCCTATAGCTGGAAGGGCAAAAACGCAGGTTGCGTATCCCTTACGCAAAATACTTGGGACCAGAAGCATTTTGGATTTCAGATTTTGGAATATCCACATTATATACTTACCGATTGAGCGTCCCAAATCCAAAATGTTCCAACGAGCATTTGAGTGTCAAGTCAGCAACAAAAAGTTTCAAATTTTGGAGCATTTTGTATTTTTGGATTTGGGATACTCAACTTGTATTAGCTAACACTATTATTATTACTACCCATATTATCCTATCATTACTGTTATTCTTATACCCTTATCCCTCTCCTCACCACTTCTTCCTCCTCAGTTGCTGTTAAATATCTGGCATTCTGCTAAGCATCTGTCTCATTTAATCTTCACGACTTAGCAAAGTATTACCCACATTTTGCAGACGAAGAAACTGAGGCCCTAACCGGGTAAAAGTAACACAGAAGATGGCACAGAAGGTAAGCCATGGAGCTCATACTTTTAACCACTACGCTATGCTGCCTCCAT
This sequence comes from Indri indri, assembly GCA_004363605.1. Lineage (NCBI taxonomy): Eukaryota > Metazoa > Chordata > Mammalia > Primates > Indriidae > Indri > Indri indri. Next base: position 60,410 of record RJWJ010001217.1, on the reverse strand, counting down.
ACGGATGAATTCCTTATGATTTTACGGGAATTTTAAGATGAAAAACTACACAGCAGGAAATGAGGCACAACATACTATCTTTATCACGTAAATGTATATGTGTGTTTTCACTGAGTTTCTTCTGAAAACTGTCATTTAGGTCTGTATAGAATTTTTTCTTTCCTGTTGAAAGTTGGGAAAATATTCTTGCTTATTTGTAATACAGAAAACATTTTTAAAGTTACATGAGGAAGCACATTTCAGTTCTTATTCAATACAACACAGGCCGTGAAGGGAATTAGTCATCTCAGGGAATGGAGGGCTCATTTAGCCACAAATAGAAGATGTTTTCAATTACTATGCTTATTCTTTAATAGCTTTATCATTTTTTTCTTATTATAAAAGGAGCACATACTAGTTGAAAAAAATGAGGAAAACATAAAGAAAAACAATCACCCATAATCTTATTACCTAGAGATAATAAGTTCCTATTATTTGGTGTACATCTTTTCAGATAATTTCTTTTAGGCCTGTATTTATAGGGTTGTTGTCTGCCTTAAAACACACACACACACACACACACACACACACACACACACACACACATTATACATAGTCTCATGCTATCTTCTCTTTTCTGAACAGCATTCCACGTCAATGAATGAACTGCATCATCCTTTATAAAGATGGCACAGTATTTCACTATATGGATAGGCCCTAATTGACTTAATCCTTTATTAATAGGTATTTAGATTACTTTGTTTTGTTATTATAAAAAATGGAGAAGTGAGCAGTCTGATACACACATCTATGCACATTTGACCATTTCTTTAAATCCCTAAATGTGGATTTGCCATTTTTTAAATGACTTTGGATTCATACTGCCCAAGCTATTGTCCAAAAATTATGTACCAAATTTACCTTTTTTAAAAGGAAACCCTTAGAGTATTAACACATTTTATATCCCTAATATCTAGATAAAATGGCAAATAATTTTTTAAAATTGCATTTTATCTACAGATATCTAAAATATTGACTCATGCTTGCTGTATTAGGTTTACATTTGGAGGCGGAAAAATCCTAAAATAACTAATAAATAATTTCTAGTGGTTTTATTTTCAGTATGATGTTATTTTGAAAAGCTACACTCCAAAAAGACCATGCTTGCTGCAAAACAAGCAAATCAGTAGAGAATGGTGAAAAGCAGAAAAGGAGGCAAAAAATAAACCAATCAGAGCAGTTATCAGGTCACCAAATCTGCATCCTATACAATAGCCAAGAGAGAAGGGTCAAGAGAGAGTGAAAACGTGAAACTAAAAGAAGCAGCTCTCTGAGTTTCAGTGATGGCCAGATGAAATTACACACAGACATATATATACCTACATGCTCTGTGCACACCAATCCTAGAGCTAATCTCCAGGGGTTAGTACACAAGAGGAATCTTTGTGTGTTTTATTTAATCAAATATATCATGCAGAAAAGTGATCAGAGAGGCCAAGGTACAGATTTCCTTAAGGTAAGAGTGTCTAGTTGGCAGCCTGAGGGGCCAGTATCATTTACTTCCCCTCCAGGGCACAGGAGGATACTAGGAACATGAAGCAAAAGGTAGCTCCAAAGGCACTGATCAAAACTATCACATTTGACAGGGTTCAATCATCAAGCTCTATGAAAAAGTAGGCAAGGTGAAAACATTTTTAGCAATAAATAAAATTAACTCATAACAAAGTATAATGTATGTGCTAAGGAGAGAAGGCCACACACTACGACTAACAACTTAACGACTGGAGTGTCATCCTATTGGAGGAGACAGAGGCATTAGATCAAGCTACCATACCAAAAGCACAGAGTATTCGAGATGACAAATAGCAGTGTGTGTTTGTATGTGGATGAAGGGGGGCGGTTTGCTTGGTGATGCCACAAATCTACGGATCTAATATTCCTGTACGCAAGCAGTCTACTACAAATTATACAGAGACCTAGATGGCTGGCAAAGTCAAAAATATTTACTAATTGGTCCCTTGCAGAAAATATACTGACATCTTTTCTAGACCATAAAATTACATAATTTTTAAATGGATCACAGCTCCAAACCTGTGCAGGCTTATTGATTTGATACCTGACATATCAAAAATTTTTGACATAACCTGTTAGCCCAATAGAGCTGTGGTCCCCAACCCCCAGGCTGCAGCCAGGTACCAGTCCGTGGCCTGTTAGGAAACAGGCTGCCCATCACCGCCTGAGCTCTGCACCACCCTCCCCCCACCCACGACACACTCCCATCTCCCTCCCCCCACCCCCAGCCCATGGAAAAATTGTCTTCCATGAAACCGGTCCCTGGTGCCAAAAAGATTGGGGACCACTGCAATAGAGAATGCAACCCCATTGCTAAGAACGATGGATAGGTCTAATAGGTCCTATAGCTGCTGGGATACACCCATGACAACCAGAAGATGTAAAAGACTTTTTGGAGTTTAAAGTAGGATGGTCTCAGAAGGTCTATGTGGGAATGAGGATGATTAAAGGTGTTCTCTTTGAAGGGATGTATGATGTAAGGAGACTTCTAAAGATGAGAATCAAACTATGGTCAAAATGGCTACCACATTCTGAGTACTTGCTAGGGACTTAGGACTGAGCAAAGTCTTTCGAATTTATTATCCCATTTAACGGTCATCTCTTCCAGACTCAGGGAGGCTGACTGACCCAAGCTGAACACAACCAGAGAGCTCAGGAAATTAAGAGTCAAACCCAGGTTCAAGTATAAAGCCTGTGTTCATAACCTTTACCCATCCCAAAAGCAGAAGGTATAAAGGCTCACCACGAATAAATGAGAGGAAAAGGGAAAGACGACAGAAACAGTTAGAAGCAAGTTTATTTTTATGGCCATGAGCATTATAAGTATTTTATTCATATATCTTACACTTACTTTAAAAAAAAAAAAAAAAGCCTGAATAAGGACTCTCACACTTTCTTTTGAATCATAATACATTCTCTTTCATTAACATTTAAAGAAAAATAGGATTCATTTCTGCTAGACTTTTTCCTGTCCAGAAAAATTGGCAGAAGCAGTGGTCCCCAACCTTTTTGGCACCAGGGACTAGTTTCATGGAAGACTATTTTTCCACAGACCGGGGCAGGAGTCGGGGTGGGGGGCCCGTGGGAGAGAGGGAAGGTTTCAGGATGATTCAAGCACATTACATTTATTGTGTACTTTATTTCTATTGTTATTACATTGTAATGTATAATGAAACAATTATACAACTCACCATAGGTTGGGGACCCCTAGACAAAGGTACCCAATTAAGGAGACATTTCAAAGCTGGCAAAATTAGGCAGCCAAAGTTATAGACATAACTTCCACCTATGAAGTCCCTAGCGTACCTGTAAGGGTCCCAAAAAGAAGGTTATGGTGAATCATTTTTAGGGGTGATGGACTAGAAAGTACGTGAGCAGTTTTTAAATTTAGATTTTTAAATTTAACTTATAAGTGAAGAGCAAATGTTAAATGGAATCTTGCCCAGAGAGATGTGATGCTGGTGGGAGGCTATTGTTTCTTCCTGCCCAGCATCTATGTCCTCCACTTTGCCAAATGCACCATCATTTCCCAAAAATGTTTTAAGTGCTAATATTTCCACCATACCTATTTGGAAATAATGTACATCATTATCATGTACCATGATTATACATATTTGCTTAGTTGTTTATTAATGGCTGCCAAATCTAGCTTCAGAGTCCTTCCTGTGGGCCAAGAAGGACTCAGTTTTATACATGACACTTCTAGCCAGCCTCCCCACAACTCTACTAGTTAGGGATTATCAAGATGAGTAACTAAAGACTCAAGCAGGTTAAGTAGCTACAGTAAATGAAGGAACCCAGATTTGAGTCTGTTTTGACTCAGAAACTGTTTTTCCCCATCATGTTCTGTTTTCCTGCCAAGGCACAAATACATTTTCTTGGAATGATTACCTCCCTGTCAAATTTCAAATTTTCTGGAGAGAAATAAGAGAATGGAGTTGAATGAACCATTTTCTCCAAGGGCTGGTGTCAAGCTCAAATCTTTGCTTATCCACCATCAATCTATCTGGTCTGAAGTTTTACATACAATCAAAAACCAGCCACAGTGCACCCAGGACTAACATGTCAAGCCGGCCTGCCCTTTAGGTGTGTGCATGACTTATCAACTGACAGACAATGCTTTGCCCTGGGAACAAAATGATAGTACTTTTGCACCTTACCACATACTAGGCTGAAGACAACTTTAACAGGCAAGTAATGAGCACAGGGTTCTACTTTTTATTTTTTCTTAAAATGATAATTCTACCCTCATTTTAATAAAAAGATATGTCTCTAATTTTCTTGAGTCTTGGACCTCTTCTATGAAACTATAGAACCTCTTCCCAGAAAAATACACATACACAAAAAGTTTTGGTCACAACTCTAGGGGGTTCAGGAATCCCTTGAAAAACATTCATGGACCCCTGGAGGTCCATAGACCCCAGGATAACCCTCACTCTAAAAGTACGTTACAGAAATGCCTACATCATCATTCCACAGGCCCAGGATAAAGACCATACAGCTAGCTCTCTCACCATTCTTTATATTTTCAGAAATATTAAATAAAACACTAATTTTCTTAACTAGTCTCTTATATTCTCAAAGAAACCAGGAATCTAATAACTTGAGTAAATCACTAAATATAAAGTCATACAAATTCAAAGTTCAAATCAATTTTGTTACAGCTAAAAATCTACTACTTCCATTTCTGTGTTTCTGCCCCCAGAGATCTCCCTAGAAAAGGAAGAAACATTAGTACGACATAGAGCTCAAGTCCTTCCTACTTTAATATTCTGAAGCTGGTTAATAAATAAAAAGAAGACCACTTCTAAAATTTATTAAAAGATGTCCTCTCATATATATGAGACATGAGATATGATATGAAGAAAAGGCAATTCATATTCCATACATAGATCTATGTCAATACAGTTGCAAGTTAAATTATGCGGCTGATGAAGCAGATTTTAAAGAGTTCATAAAGGCTCAAATTATGTGTTTTCCATCACTCAAGGAAGAACTTTCACGAATGTTTATTTTCAAGGTACACCTGAAACTTTAAAGTCATTCTAATTGCTCTTGGTCTTATTACTCTAGAAAATTTCTAGCACTGTCCAACAAAATTGTAAGTTATCAAATGAATTTATAAAAGTGTTTGGCCATGACTCATCTATGAATAACTGATAGAGTGTCTTGTGAAAATTTAACAGTTACAGAGGGCAGTAATACTTTCTTATAAAAACATTAAAAATAAATTACTAGATACTGTTTCAAAATCAGTGTTATGATGATAAGAACAAGTAACAAATAACTTAAAAAGAACATCATTTCCCCACTTGACAATTTTTAAACAATAACTATCCCCACCAAAATGCTACTTGCTATAAACAAATAATCAAATGACACTTTTTTTTTTTTTTTTTTACAATTTGTAGTACTTAGTATTTAAAGCGATTCTTCTTTTGGTTAGAGCATCCTCTCTTAAAACCAAGGAAATGAACAGGGTCTGATGCCCACATACAGTCTGTGTTTTAGGCCAATATTTTTTCAGTCAGGGAAATTTCACACCTAGGGTAAGGCAAGTTATATCTCAGAACCTTCATGCAAGGTAATTTTTGCCTTTGTGCCAAAAGTCTAATTCTTGAGCACTTACGAATTCTTGAGATCAGTGTAATGATATTATTGAAGTTAATTGTCTCACATAATATGAATAAAATTTGACATATACCATTTCTAGCTAGAAGTTAAACACACTTCACTGTCATACATTTGCATTTAGAAACTCTTCCTCTTTTGAAAGAACTGGGTTCGGAAAACAGGGAGAATGAACCAAAATTTAGTAAGGAAACTGAAACAAACAAATTCACCCTACACAACTAACTGTTTCATCCCGCATCTAAACATGCAAGGTACTTGGGGGAGGGGCAGGAAAATTGAAAAATAACGACATGGTTCAATAAAATATCAAACCTGGGTTCAAAACTCATACTTGATCCTGGTGCTAACTGTATCTATCTCCACTGGAGGTCAAATCAGCTGGCTGTATGGGTGCCGGTTTCCTCGCCCGCCTTTTTCTCACCACCTAAACGTTGCCATTTATGAGAAAACCATCGAAGTTGGATCAAAGTGACTTTTGGAAAGAGATGCCAATATAATTTGCAGTGTGCTCCAGAAATAAGTAACACTATACACAAGGCAACGTTTCTTATGAGCACCGCCCCCCTTCGACTTCCCCTTAAGACGGGGACAGTCACATAGACATTTTTTGAAAATCAAAGATAAAAACAAATAATAGCACCCCATCATGATCACAGACTAAATTCCGGCTCTGTGGGGGAACTGGGTGTCGGGTAAGAACGACGAGCACACGCTCGTGGTCGCTCCGCGAACTCCTCCCGGAGGTCGCCAAGTTTCTCTTTCACCCTTTTTCCCTGCACCCGCCCGAGCCCAGGAAGGAAGGGGGCGGACGCAGGGGCCGGAACCCGCGCGACCTGGAACCCGGGGCCTTTTTTTTTTTTTTTTTCATAGCTGGCCGCGCCCCGCACAAGTGCCCGCGTTCAAGACCCGCCCTGGCGCGCCTGGGTGCCAACTTCGCGCGGACCCCCGCGCTACGCCTCCTGGGTGCCCCTAGTCCCACGTCTCCCGGGTTCAGCCCGGTCCCGGCGTCCCCATCGCCCTCCCCACCCCCGCAAAGGAGCGACACCCCCCTCCCCCAAGCAACGTCAGCTTGGATGTGTCGGCGGGGGCCCCAGTCACCTTCCTGGGAAGGAGCGCGGGCCCCGACCCCGGGCGGCCCACAGCCCCTGCCGCGCCCCCGCAGCCCTGGCGGCGCCCGGGCGAGCTCACCTGGCGGCGGCCTCCGGGGCGGCCTCTGGGCGTGGGCCGGGCGGAGACAGCTAGGGGGGTGGCGGGGGCCGGGGCTGCAGCCGGGGCCGCCGCCGGCCGCCTGGCCTCGCCACCACACGCGCCGGCCGAGGCCGCCCCCGGGGAGCGCGGCGAGCGTGGGGAACGCTAGTCCCGCGGCGGCGGCGGCGCGGCGCGGCTCAGGCGTCGGAGCGGGCGGCCGCGGGCGCCGCCGCCTCCTCCTCCATGGCTGTTTACCCGGCTGCATTGTGGGAGTTTGACCTCCGCAGCCGCCAACCGCCGCCTCAGCTTGCGCCGCCGCCGCGCACGCCATGGGAGCCGTGACTGACGGTGAGGCCCGCTCGCCGCCACCCGGCCCGCTCCCCTGCCCCTCGGCCTCCCCCGAGACCCCTGGCCTCCTAGGCCCCTTCTGGGAGTCCCTCGGCTTCCCGGGCCGCTTCCTCCGAGCCCTTCAGCCTTTCCAGCTTCTCCCCGGAACCCCGGGCCTTCCCGGCCGCTTCCCCCGAGCCCTTCAGCCTCTCGCCAGAGCCCCGACCCCGCCAGGAGCCCCCCGGACTCCCGGCCCGCTCTCCCGGAGGCTGCGCCGGACACGGGGAGGGTGTGTTGGGAGGATCGTCAGGGGGCCGGGAGCACACGTGGGGGGCCGGGACGGCTGGAAGAGGTGCTCGGGCGGACGCGTGGTACTGGAGGGAGTCCGGGTTTGTCTAAGGGTGTGGGGAGGTCCCAGGAGCGGGGAAGGGTAGGAAGTGGTGGAGAGCATGGAACTGGGGGAGCGGAGGGCCTGTGGAGGGCTGGGAGAAAGTGGGAGCTCCAGGGATGGGGCAGGATTTTTAGGACAAACTGGAAACGGGGAGTTCCGAGAGTAGAGTACTAGGGATGTCAGCATACAGAGGGTGACACCTGGAGGGGTCCTGTGGGCAGATCGGGAAAGGCCCACAGACAAAGGAATGCATTGCTATGAGTCCTTGAACTAGGAATGGATTGTGGGTGGGGATAGGGAGCCAGGGACATCATCTGAAAGGAACTACTATGGATGGGGTATCCGGAGGGCCATCAGGAAGTGTACCTGGGAGATTTATGGGAGGCAAGGAGCTACCAAAGGGAAGACGGCACTAGGGAAGATCAAGACAGTAAAAGGGGTGGGTGTGTGTGTGTGTGTGAATGTTGGGGAGGGTGGTTTGTCAGCTGGAATGGATTTAGAAGGAGCAGAGGCTGGGTTTGTGGACAGTTGTAAGGGGGATGGTCTACACACTGAGAGCAGAAATAAGGCGACACTTTGGGGAAGGGTAAACAGGCATGATGTGCAACTGAAGGTAAAACCTAGATGGCGTCTGGTTAGAGAGGAAGGAGGTCCTTTAACATCTGGGAAGAGGAAATCTAGGGGTGTTGGGTTTATATGAGGAGAGGGTGACCAGCGACTGTAGATGCCTGTGGAGTTCAGTTCTGAAGAGTTGAGGGCCAGCAGGGTCTCTACATGAAGGGGCTAGGCAATGAGAAGAATAAGGGATAGGCCCAAATTTGTGGACTGATAAGGAATAGTGGAGGTGGGAGGCTATTAAAGACCCAGAAACTTCTTGGGGAATTTTAACTTTACTTCATTTTAGTTTCATTTATTCAATACATATTTATCCTACCTGGGCTAGGCCTTGGGATTACAGCCTAGAACCAACAGGCAAGATCTTTTCCTCCTCTGAGATTACAGTCTGGTGGGAAAGTCACGTTGAATAATTTGTTTTAGGGGTGGCAAATATTACCAGAGGGAAGTGCAAGGTTAGGAACTGCAGGGACATTTAACAAAGATTGTTTATCCATTCCTAGAGATGGAAAAGCCTCCCTGAGAAAAATTACTCTTAATTCCATTTTTCAAGAATAAATAGATATATATGGACTGGTGTTCCAGGTGGGGAACCACTTGTACAAAGGCCCCAAAGAACTCAGAGCTGACAAATATTGGCTAGAATTTAGAAAGTGATGAGCCAGAGATTTCTAAGGGCCATGGAAAGCCATTAAAAGTTTTTTAACATTGGTGTAGTATGATCAGTTTGCATTAAAAAAAGCACACACTATACTATGTGAAGAATGATGAGGGGAAGGGAAAGTGAGGAGCTAAGTAAGTTCCCTCCTCCCTTGCTAACATTTATATAGTACTTATACCCTGTATCAGGCAGTGTTCTAATTATTACCCCCAATTTACAGATGCAACTGAGACACAGAGGTTAAATAACTTGCCCATGGACCTAAGTTACATAGCCTGGACTCAAAACCAGGCAGACTGGCTCCAGAGTTCTTGTTGTTCACTATTTCCCATCCTGTCTCTCTGCAGTGGTCCTGGTGAGAGATAATGGGGACTTCTACCAAGATGAAAATGCAGAGAAGTGGACAGTAGGAGGGAAATGTATGAAGTAGAATGTAGAATGTGAGGACTTAAATGATTAAGTAGATGCTGGGGGGGTAGGGGGAGGATTGATGATGATCCCAGGATTCTAACTTGACCGTGTCGCTGTTAGTGCTACTTCCCTTAGCTAGTGAGGGGGAGAAGTCGAGAGGAACAATAGGTTTTGCCATATGGGAGATAGGAAGGGAAGATGGGTTTTAGTAAAAGTACTGATGGCAGTCAAGTGTCCTTCACATTGTTGGAGGCCTCAAGAATCCCCACCTTGCCACTTACAAGGTCTTTGACCTTGTGTAGGTTAATTAACCTCTGTGAGCCTTGGTTTCATTCTTTATAAATGGGGATAATAATAAAACCCACCTCAGATCATCATTTTGAGGATTAAATGCACTAAAAGTTGTGAAGGGCTTTGCACTGAGCCCAACACATAGTAATGTTCAGTAAATACTATTAAACATAAGAGTTGTTTTACTAATCTCCCACTTTCCTTTGATGTGGACTTTGCCTTTTCTATTTCTTAATCTGCACAGATTGCCGTTTCCTGCCTTTTCAAGACCTACCTCAAGTATTCCTTCTTCTGTTTGCTAGAACTAGTTGACTGTTGACCTAATAACCGTATTATTTTATACATATTGCTTCTATAGTCCTCAATGATTTATTTATATGTCTTATGCCAGAAAACACTTAAGGGAACTTACCATAATGAGGAAATATAAAAATTAAATGGATGAGAAAACGGCAAAAGGACCATTGAGACTAAGAAAAACAAGGGGAAGTCAGAAGTGGGGGTGATCCTCAAAATGCAAGAGGTAAAGTCTAGTATGTTAATTAACTAAGCTGTAAGTAACCTGTTTTTCTAGCAGTCCATGCCAAGAGCCAGAACCTAGTCTGTGATCTAGTGTTCGTGAGAGAAGGCACCATTAGATACTCAGGCCAGGCAGTTTTTTTGTGATTTAAACTCTAGAGAAAAAGTTCATCTTTGGGGTCCTTATAAAGAAAAGCCAGTGTCATATCCTTAACCTCATTTTAGCGTTGAGGATCGTAAAGCTATTACTTAACACATCCCTTGCTAGGTCAAAGAAGGCTAAATCCCAATTTAGAAAGGTATTCTAAAGCCAGTAGACAATGTGGTTTAGGTGGCTAGTGGGTAGCTCTGCTGGTTTGGTATAATTCAAATCAAGGTTTTTTTGCTTGTTTGTTTTAAGATTATCTAGACGATAGAGGAAAAGACGAACTACAGCTTCTTCAGACAATCCTCTGTAAATATGGTTTTCCTCAACTGAGCTTTTGAAAAAAATCAAGCTGAAATGAGTGGTATGTGTGATCAGTCAACAAGTATCTATTGCATACCTTCTAGGCACAATGTAAAATGCTGGTTATAGCAGTAAACTAGACAGAGGAGGGCCTTGGTCCCTGCTTAGGGGAGAGAAGCAATAGTGTGCAATTTCTGAGAAGGAATGTAATTAAGTTCTGAGATTAAGTTCTGAAGCATGAACTTGATGGAATGATGACAGAGAGTAATGGGGGAGGGCTGCCAACAATTAGGTTAGAATAGAGGGTAATCAGGTATGACCTCTCTGTAAAGTACCATTTAAAGTGAGACCTGATGGGGTCAACCATGTGAAGAGCCCAGAAAAGCATTCCATATAGGGGTTAACAACTAGTGCAAAGGCCTGAGGTGAAATGCTCTGCAGCGTTTTGGGGAGCATAAAGGTCAGTGGGGCTGGATCTAGGGGCTGGGGCTAGAGCCAGGTGGGCCAGGATGCATATGGTACAGAGGAGGTAAAGGGGAGCTCATGAAGAGCCTTGCAGGCCATGGGAAGGAGACTGGATTGTCTTCTGTGGGCACGTGGAAATGATTGGGGCATTTTAAGCAGCAGAGTTAGTTATCCAATTCATCTTTTAGATCATTCTGAGTTGCTGTGTAGAGAAAGGATTCTAGGAAAGCAAGAACAGAAGCAGGGAGCCCAATGCAAAGTATTCCAAATGAGAGGCATGGGTTTGAATTAGAACAATGTTAGTGGAAAAGACAGTGAGAAGTGGATGTCCTTAATATCTCATTCATCCTCCTGAAAAGCTCTGGGAGGAGTACCAGTACCTGTCCCTTGAGCTTAGATGAGGGCCAATGTCCTCTTACAGATTTGAGGTGCCTGGATCTCTATGCCCTCATATAATCCCTGCATATGGATCTGCATATCCAATTGGACTGGCAGATCTCGGAGAAGAAGCCATTTATTTCCTCTACTCAATTTGAGGAACTGCCCTGACTCAGAAGAAAGGAAAGAGGTATTGTACTGCCATCTATATCTAATAGACTATAGATATTATTACCAGCATTGTTATTTTATAGATGAAAAAATGGAGGTCCTGGGAAGTCAGTGACTTAGTCACACAGCTAGTTTGTGGCAAAGCCATTCTCTCTACTTCCCTTGTTGCCACCCTAGCATTTTGGCTAATTGAGAAACAGCTTAGACGTTGCCACTGTTAAACTGTCTTAACAGTTTGTATTTTGTATGTATTAATTTAAAGGGCGTTAAACAGGGTTAGTACCCTGATAGAAATCATTTCAGAAGCACTTTTCGCAATAGAGAGAACATTAGGTAGATATATTGACATGCCAGAGTAACAGATGAGATGTGAGAAGGAGAGTGCGGTGAGATGTGGCTCTACATTCTGTTTAATAGAGCTTGTTGGTTTTGACAGTAGCTTTTGTAAAACTTAGAAAAGTATAATGTTTGGAAATATGCTTGTTGAAATTTGAAATAATTGTTTTTAATATGCCTATATGACAGAATAATGGAACTGTACTGACTTTCTAATAATATAATTGTGTATATTTTTCTGTGAATGCAGAGGTGACAATACTCATCTGTAAAAGGATGATAGTAGTATATACTTTATGGAATTGTTTCAAGAATGAAGTATAATAACATGTAAAGCACTTTGAAGTTGAGTGACCATTTAATTTATTGTGCAAACCAGGCCACTTTTCAGAATGAAAGGAAACAAATGGGATGTGTGGTCGCCAAGCAGGCGTATATAAACACTGTGTAAGTGTTAGCTGCTGCTGTTATTCCTGTTTCACTTGCTGATCCAGTGTTGATTAGACATTTATGGGCGCAGGGTTAATTGAGTTACTCTTTCACTAGTACCAGTGGATTTGCCCATTTTATTCCATCCTCTATGGCCCCAGCACCATACGGTAAATGTTTAAACAGAGAAACAAAGGACCTAAACACTATTTTTTATTTTCTTTTTAAATTTTTAAATTTAATTTTGACTTAAGTAATTTACTTTGGCATCAGCAATTTATTTAGACTGGTCCCAAGTATCTCAGGAGAGATCAATATTTACATAGAGGAATCAAACTATCTTATTTATTGTTCTTTCCACCTACCTTTTGTGTGTCTTCTTATATCGTTGACGTTACAAATTGTTTTAATGATTTTAAGCTTCTTGAAAGGAGAGGCCAGGTGTTATTTTAGCATAAGGAATCTAACGCAGTGTGTTATATGTAATTCATCTTAATAGCTCATGAGCAGTGTGGTGATCTAGTGATAAATGTAATAGAAATCTGCTTGAACATTGTTTTTATAAGGCCTTAATCTCTCCTGTTCTTAGTTTAAAATAGGTCAAGTCAAGCCAGTTTTCTTTTTTCTTGTTAACAGATCATAGCATTATTAAACAACATAGAGTGGAATTTTTAATACAGAAAAAATGAAGAAAAATACCTCATAATTACTGATAAGCTGACTACCCAGTTAACCTCTGTTAAGATTTCAGAAAAGAAAGTAAAACATGTCAGAAATTCAAGAAGAAATATACAAAATAAAAATCCTCCCTCTCCCCGGAGGTAATCATTGTGATTACCTCTTCCAGAATGATTTTTAATGCCTATAAAAGGTAAAAATCACCTTCCCTGGAGCCACACTCCTGAGTTTGAATTCCAGTTCTACTCCTAACTTCCTGTGATGTTTAATTTAGGGCAAGTTACTTTTAATTCCTTTGTTGGTAAAATAGGGGTAATAATAATAGGGCTATTGTGTGGATTAAGTGTGTTTATATGTGAAAAGCATCTAGTACTTAGTAAGCAACAGTACTTAATATATTTAAGTGCTATGTATCTGTTAACTAGTATGCTAATATGCATATATGATTGAAAATTTTATACAAACATTTGCACACTTGTCAATTTAATGATATACCATTAAGTATATATGATATATGATATACTTCTATATTTAATGATATATCATGGAGCTCTTTTGAATATAGATCTACCTCATTCTTTTGTATCAATGTGTCATAATCTATTAATTTTTTAAACTAATCCCCTGTTGACATTTAGTTTATTTTCAGTTTTTTACTCTTTTTTTTAATTTATCTTTTTTATTTTCTTTTTTCATATTTTTGTTCCTTTGATTTTTTATCCTCTTTGTGTGGAAAAAGAGATCAGTTTTCCCTAACACTGAAATTTCTGTAACTAAATAGTGTTATAATGGAGGTATTTGCAATGTCTTTGTATACTTGTGGGAATAATTTCTAAAAGACAGGTCAAAAAGAATATGTGTTTTAAAGTTTAGTATATATTGCTAAATTGCTCTAGTGGCCAGCTGTTTTTTCCTACTATAATCCTGTCCCAAATTGTTATCGTTTCCTGTGGTTTTCAGTTTGGATCTAGAGTGTATAGGAACACCAAGAAAAATCCATTCATGGGCTGTCATACCTGCAGAACTTTTTGCTAAACAGCATTTAGAAAGAAAATGCTAATTCTCACTGGTAGATCACAAGATTACTAGTTCCTAAAAGCAGGTGAGATTACGGCCCACTCTCAAAGAGAGACATATTTGACCCGAAGTTTAGCCCTAGGAGGAAGTTACATAATAGTGAGGCCGTTGTCAAGCCTTGACCTGTCACTGAAGTAGTTCTGGGAGTTGGCCCGCCATTATCTTTCAAATTGTTTTCCTCTTTCCTTTTGTTGAATATTTGTAATCAAGGTTTTAATAGCAACCGTAGGGGAATAACAATTGTGGGTTTTGAAAAGAGTATTAGTCTGGGTTAATGAGAAATTATCCTTTTCACAATTAAATGAGAGCATAGCTAAAATGGCTTTATTATCTGACCAGATGCCTGGGAGAGTTGATCTATTGACTGTAAAGAAGTCGTTTCTTTCTGACTTTCTGTTTATTCTTCCTGCATCTCTAACTCCTTGAAAGGACTTTTGAGGCTTATTTAGTGTTTTAAGTAATTTTGTATTTCTTCTAGGTATATGTTGGCATATGAAACAAGAAGGGGTCTAAAATACACCTCAATTTTGCAAGTAAATGTTTACTTTTCGGCATAATCATATCATAACTGATTTTAAAGTGGTTTTGAATGACATATTTTGTATGCATAATTATGGTACAACATATAACTGAATACAATAGAAAATCGTAAGTTCTATAATTGTGGTAATAGTCTGCTATTAAACCAATCCTGAATTTTGTGTCTTTGGTGGTTAACATTTCAGTTAGGCATATTGGATATGGGGAATTTTGATGAGCAAATATGTTTCTCATGCCCCTGTCTCTTGTACAATGTACACTAGCCATTAGTGGTGATATTACTTATGAATTGATATAAGTTAACTGCCGCCTCCTTTTCCTGACTCAGATTCACACTCCATAGTCTTTCCAGGAACTAAATGCGTGGTGTTACCCAGCCCTTTTCCTACAAGGCTATAAAACCAGGTGGAAAACCACGATCCTCAGGGCCAGTGTTAAGTATTTTGGTTTAAAAGCCCTTTCCAGATGATGTTGATCCTTATAATCAGTAAAGACAGTGATCATGACAACTAAGGAGTAAATAATGTTGATAACATCAATAAAATAGTTTCTAAGCCATCTTTAATGTTTTTATAGGAGGGACCAAGACTTGCCCAAATTATTAATATAAGCATTAAAAGTGCTTACAGAGGGCTTCAAGCATGATAGTTTATGAAGTATGTTTGTATAGTAAACAAAACATGCTCTAGGTGTGTTCATTGTGGAGCTAATTGCTCAGGTGTCATTAAAAATAATAATGCTCATGCCATGTGTGTTAGAAACTGTCAGCAGCAGGCCATCTTTAAATTTAAAAAGAACAGAGACGGTTCTCAAACTGGGAACATACATTTTCATTGTGTTGCTGTTGGAGCTGTGCTCTGCACTTTACATGTTACTTCAGTAATTATTTTGAAATTAATATTTATTTATTTTCTTGTTTGTTTATTTATTTTAAGAAATAGGGGCTCACTCTGTCTCCCAGGCTAGAGTGCAGTGGTGCGATCATAGCTCACTGTAACCTTGAATTCCTGGGCTTAAGTAATCCTCCTGCCTCAGCCTCCTGAGTAGCTGAGACTACAGCTGCATGTCACCACACTTGGCTGATTTTTTGTTATTTTTTTGTAGAGATGAGGTCTCCCTGTGTTGTGTAGGCTATTCTTGAACTCCTGGCTTCAAGTGATCCTCTCACTTCAGCCTCCCGAAGTGTTAGGATTACAGGCATGAGCCACCGTGCCTGGCCTTATTGCAGTAGTTCTTAGCCACAGGGAGTTTTCTTGGCAGCAACTGTCTACACACTGTTTAAGCTAGAAATATTGTGACCTTGCAATAAGTTTGAGACAAGCAAATTTGTGAGGAATCATAACTGGGGAAAATTTTGTGTACATAAATGTATCTACATAGATATATCCATAGATAAATCTTCAACATTTACTCTTTAACATTTCTAGGATGATAAAGTTGTAGATTAAATTTAAAATAAAGATAAGGATAATGTATTTTTTGTTTTCCTACTATGGATAGGCGTTGCATTCCTTCATATACCTTTATTTCCATAAATCGTCACAACAATCCTGCAAAGTAGATAGTATTATTCCCATTTTACAGATGAGGTAAAATGTTGGTCTTACATGCATGTACACTCATGCACACACAAAGTAAACATGAGTGGATTAACCAAAACATTGGCTCTAGGTTTTGAGTTCTGGCCCAGGGTGTTGGCTGCAAGAAGGTGTATTTAGACTAAAGAGGGATAGGGCTGAAGTGGAAAGAAAGCCTGTGAATGCCTGGACAGGGAATCCGCTGTGCTGCCAAAATAAGTTGTATCACACTCCCACTCATGACACTCCAATGTTGGCATTGACCCCTGCCTTTTCCTAACTAAGTCTCTGTTCAGTCCTAACCTGCCTTCCAGGACCTGTGATTTTAATTTCCCTTCTTGTCAATTCAGGCCATTTTAGCTCCTAACTGCATGTGCTTTGGTAGCCTCCTAACTAGCCTCCCTGCCTCTGTGGTTTCCCGCTTAGAATCCATTTTATACACTGCCTTGAGTTTGACTCTCCTAAAAAGTTCTGTCTATGAATCTTTATCAACCTGCAGTTGCCTACTGGCAAGGTCTGCATTTACTAGTATGTTTTTTATTAGTCCAGACTCCTGCCATCTGACCCCTAACTGCCTTCATATCCTTAGGGTTTGCTATTTGTCTTCACGCATCCAGCCTCCCTGGTGTTCTAGTATACCAGTGCTCCAGATCCAGCCTTTCATTCCCCCACCTCTGCTAGAGCTTATAGCTTTCTCCCTGCCTGGGCTTGGGGAAAGGAAAAGACTTGAGCTTTCTTTCTTTTTTAAACAACAACAGCTAACAGATTTTGAGGACTCATGTGGTCTAAAAATCAAATAATATAAAAAGATATTCTACCATCTTCCATCCTAACCCCCATCTACCTGACTTATACTTTCCCTTCCCTTGGTGTAACCCTTTTTATTAGTTTCTTGTATATCCTTCCAGGGTACCTATGCAAATATGAGCACATATATATGTTCTTGTTTCCCCCCATGTTTATATGAAAGGGAGTATATCATATATACTGCTCTTCTCCTCGCTTCTTTAACAAGTTATCTTAAGTGATCACTCTATATCAGCGCATAGAGGGCTTTCTCATTCTTTTTTTTTATGGCCTCATAGTATTCCATCATATTCTTGTACCATAATTTAATTACTCCCCTGTTGATGGACATTCAGGTTGTTTCCAATATTTTTTTATAATGTTCCAATGTTCATATTGCATATGTGCAAGTATATCTGGGATTGTTGGGTCAAAGGCAGTATGTTATTTGCAAATCAATGCTCTGAGAGATCCCTGTTGTTCCAGGTCGAGGGCCCAAACTCTAGCCTTGCATCAGTGTACTTTTGATATCAGTGTGCAGATTTTAGGAAAACTTATAAATCATTCCCTTTTAATTTTAGCAAATTTGATCACATGTAAAATTTCTTTCATGGGATTAATCGTCCACAAACCTAGAGTTTGCTTAAACCTTCAGTTTTGTCCTATACTTCCTTTTTTTATACTGGCATTCTACCTTCAGACAAAACTTCACTTTCCTTTTCCCCGTATCATTTTGACCGCAAAGTTCTCTCTCATGCAAAGGAGAAAATTACTCACCCTTTTCATCTTTCTTTACCAAGAACACATCCTCATACTTACAACATTTTTTTCATATCTTTCCTACTTAATAGTTCCTTCCTGCCTTGTTTCCGTTTCCTTCCTAAATCCATATGTTGAAACAACCTTTAAATAACCTCTGAATGAGGTGAAATTGCTCTTTTTGAACAAAAAATATATCCTTTTGTCTTTTTACAGTTTTTCACACCAAAACCACATCTTATTTTCCTTGTATACTTTGCATACAAAATTGTTTTCCTTTCTAGTAGTTTTAATTACATATATTAGAATTTTACACTCAGTAACCTTAATTTTTTGTGTAAATCTAGTAAGCAATTTGAACTGTCATACCAACATTCTATGAATATAGAGTTTATGATTTCTAGAAACATGTACTTCCTCACAGAACAATTGTTTTTATGTTTACTAACAGATCCAAATATATTTAGCTTCTCTATTCATATATTAATAAAATAAGATGCCAAAGATATGCATTTTAAGCTTATGCTTAATAATAAATGCTTTAGTATTTTAACTTACTTAGGTACCTGAACATTTAATGAGTATCTATTACTTAATTTCACTTTCAGGTTTTAAGTTACCAAAAAGGTTTTCTTTTTGACACCATAAAGAGTTCATTTATAATTTACCTGATTTTAACAATTATGTTTGAATTAGTCATGAAAATTTTATGAGACATAGAATAAAACTAGCCATTATCTCAAATTATTTTCCTGTTGACCATTTTTCCAGCATGCAGTGTTAGGCAGTTTGTCTGTCACCTAAGCAAGAATCCTAAAGTTACATATATGAGTATTTTGCTGATCAGAAGACACAGCTGTTTTCATTAAACCAACAATATTAAACTAATCTATGTACCAAAGATTATTTATTTATTTCAAAATATTAAGTGGGTACAAAAGTTTTTGTTACATGGATACCTTGTATAATGCTTAAATCAGGGCTTTTGGTGTGCCTGTTACCAGAATAGCATTCATTGTACCCGATAGGTAAGTTTTTATCTTTTACCGTCCCTCCTACTCTTCCTCCTTCTTATGGTTTCCAGTGTCCTGTACGTTTCTTTGTGCCTGTGTGTACCCATCGTTTAGCTCCCACTTATTAGTGAGAACATACTGTTTACTGAAGATTTATCCAACTCAAGTGAACTAAAAGGCGTTTGAGTTAGGTTCTATTTTTTTTGATAAAGCATTTGATATAAGCACTGTTTTCTTTAAGCGAATTAGAGCTCTCTCTAATTAATAGAGAAATATCACATATAACACATATACATATAGACATACAGACACCCAGGCAGAAGCAGATCTTATAGCTTCATTTGCCAGTTTTCAAATAGTTATTCTCCTTCCTTTGACTATCAATCTTCTGATTACTTGTTCCATTGCTCTAAATAGTTGTTAGCCAGGCAACCCTAAATTTGCACTTCCAGAGGGATGGCTCCCACATGAAACAAGGCAGACAGTTTACAGAACTTAGATCTAAACACTATTATTTGCTGGAACAAAGACATAGGTAGAGGCCCAGTTACGACATAATGGATGGGATAAGCTCCTTAAACAAAGATAAAGTTGGTTATGTAAACTTTTAGCATCTTTCCCATTGTAAAAATTTCTAGTGGTTTAGATGCAGAGAGAGAGACACTTTTACAAAGGGAGATTTCCTTTATAGATGTACATTTCTTTTATAGAGAGTTTCAAAATAGCTAGGTAAATGTTAGAAAGTTGTATTTTGGAGACCTTGGTTCCATAGACAGTCTTTTCAATGTAGCTTGTTTATTAATTAGTTTACCAACCTTGGGTCGAAGCCCTTTAAGGAATAGGGCAAAGAATAACCAGTAGAAACTTACTGGAACTTCCCTCAGAGGCCCACCAGTTCTGAGGGTTAACATGGAGATTATCATCAGAGGGTGGGTATCCTGTTTTTAGGGTCTTTCCTCGAAGTGTTTTGGGGCAGTCTTTTTCCAGGGTCATGATTGTTTGCACAAATGGCAATACATTTTTGGAAACTGCTGTTTTAGGGGTTGCTTATTTGGAAAAGTGCCCTGGGGCAGGCCTAAATATCATTCAGGTTGTTGTCATGGAGATGAAACACCTTGGGAATGGCTTCGAAAAGGTCTTTCACGCTATTTTGAGCTTTGCCTGTCCCATAAGTAGACCAGGTGGAGCTTGTGGGGTCCTTGTTACCATTCTTAGGAGAATAACATCCTTGCCTCTTTTATTCATTCTGGGCCTACCTGGGTCTCACCAACATGAGTATTAGTAGACAGAGGTCAGTTATCCCAGGGCCAAAAGTTATAATTAAGACCCTGAATTCTTCAAAAGACTTTTAAAGGTTTTCTCTAGGTTTAGGAAGATTTAAAACTATGGCCCTGAAGTCCATTTTTGTCCAGGGGATTGCAAATCACTCAAGGATTATCTCCTGAATTTTCTGGTGATTCTCTTATAAGGAAACTGTTTAACTGGTTTTTCAGGGAAGAAAGCCAATTCAGACAGAGTTGGTAGACTGTGAATATTTAGGCAAAGTAGGATAGAAAGGAGTCTTAGGAGTTACCTGAGTTTTACCGTCTCAGTATGAGGGATATCTTGCATTTTCATTAGCTCTTTGCGGTGAATCTTTTTAAAAGGTGATTTTAGAATCACGTTGTCTCTTTGAGGCTTCTGAATGCCAGTAAAACTCCTGTTCTCTGCCTAATTTGGGAGGCGTGGGGTTCAAGTGTACTTCTTAGATGAACAGTCTTTCTCATCTGGAGCATTCCATGTAATGGCCATTATAATTCTGGATTAACTTCGGTAGGATTTTGTGAGTTTTGTAAATAAGTATTTGTAACTTCCAAATTCTATGCCTTGTTCTATACCTAATTCTATGCCTTGTTCCTCATTTCCTTCTGAGACCTCGTCAAGATGTACTTTACTGTCCATATATCTACCAGCATTCTGATCACATCCAATTAAGTAATCCCTAAGAAGATTTAGACTCTACATAGTTCTGGAGTCCTCTGAGCCCTCACCAGAATTGCCCTTAATGCTCCATTCACAGAAATACAGCCTATTCCCAGCACTCACTTCAGAACTCTTCCAGCCACTGTTCGTTACCCAGTTCCCAAGCTGCTTCCCTAATTTATAAACAACAGAAGTTTATTCAGCTCATAGTCTGGAGGCTGGGGAGCTTATCAAGGGGCCACATATGGTGAGGGCCTTCCTGCTGGGTCATAACATGGCAGAAGGTATCACGTGGTAAGAGAGCGTGTGAGACAGAGGAAATGGAGCCGAACTCATCCTTTTATCAGGAGCCCAACTTCCATATTAGTGACATTAATCCATCCTTGAGGGCAAAGCCCTCATGACCTAATCACCTCTCAATGGATCTACCTCTTAATACTATCAGAATGGCGGTAGCTTGCTTTCTTCTTTTATGTATTTATTTTAAATTGACAGATAACATTTATGTTTTTATCACATACAACATGATTTTCCATAAATGTATATACATTGGGGAATGATTAGCTAATTAACAAATACGTTACCTCACATTTTTGTGGTGAGAACACATAACATCCACTTACTTTACTTTTCTCAAGAATGTATCATCATTAACTATAGTCACCTCACTGTACAATAGATCTCTTGAAACTTACTCCTCCTGTCTAACTGTAATTATGTATCCTTCAACCAATATCTCCCCATCTCCCACCTCTCTACCTACCACAGGCTCTGGTACTCACTATCGTACTCTTTACTTCTACGAGATCAACTTTTTTGGATTCTGCATATGAGTGAGATCATGCAGTATTTCTCTTTCTGTGCCTGGCTTATTTTACTTAATATAATATCCTCCAGATTCATCCATGTTGTCAAAAATGACAGGATTTCCATCTTTTATATGGCAGAATAGTATTCCATTGTGTGTATGTATATACCACATTTTCTTTATCCATTTATCTCTTGGTGGGCACTTAGATCGATTCCCTATCTTGGCTATTGTGAATAATGGTACTATAAATGTGGGAGTGCAGATGTCTCTGACATACTGATTTTGTTTTCGATATATACCCAGTTGTAGGATTGCTGAATCATATGGTAGTTCTATTTTTAACTTTTTGAGGACCTTCCATACTGGTTTTCATAATGGCTGTACAAATTGGCATTCCCACCAACAGTCTGTGAGGGTTCACCTTTCTCCAAGTCCTTTCCAATACTTGTTATCTTTTTGATAATAGCCATTCTCTCACTGTGGTGAGGTAGTATCTCATTGTGACTTTGATTTGCATGTCCCTGGTTAGTGATGTTGAGCATTTTTTCATATTCCTGTTGGTCATTCATATATCTTCTTTTGAGAAATGTCTGTTCAGGTCATCATAATGGCGAATTTCAACTTGAGTTATGGGGGAGACATTCAAACCATAGCATCAAACTTTAAAAATCTCTTGAAAAATCAGTTCTAGGAATAGCTTCTCTCTCAGTCAGGGCACTCCCCAGTTTCCCTCAGATGTTATTTGCCAATTCCCTGAATGCATTTATGTTTGAAATTCCCAATCCTCAATAAAGTAGGAGGCCCATCTGTCTGGGCAGAAGATGGGATTTCTTGGGGACTTGAGAAGAGCAGAGATAAGAAGACTAGCAAAAGAATTGAATAGCATCAATGCCAACAGATTGCCTCACTCACTAGATGTTTTCTTTTATTTTAATAAAGTTAAAACATTTATAGTAAAAAAAATATTTTCTTCGTTTTAATCTCTTCAGAGACGAAGACTTTTATTTGTCTCAGTCTCTTCAAATAATGTTGGTGGCTAAAAACTGAAAGCAGTAGTCTGCATTTTTAAAATATAAAACTAAAACACCTGATGAATCTGTTACTTGAGCAGTATGTCAAAGCCCTGACTCTGAGAACCAAACCTAAGTCTAAAAATGTTTATCTGATGCTATCACAGAATTTTAAAACTGGAGCCATCTGCCTTCCAAAGTTTATCTCCAATGCACCTGCACTCAGAAATACTTCTGCCCACACACAGGAACTATTGTTTAAAGATTTCGCTGTTGATTCATCACGCAGGCTTTCCAGGAATTATTCACACTTTAAAATTTATTTTAAAAAAATAATGCATGCACGTGGTAAAACAAACAAAACAAAACAAAACACCCCAAAAAATCTACAAAGACATGAAGGAAAATTACATCTTTTCCCACCTCTGTAGTCCCTCTTGCCAGAAATAACCATTATTACGAGTTTCTTGTGGATCCTTCCAAAGATATTCTCCAAATGCACACATACACTTGTGATGTGCACACACATGTACACACAGTCAATGCCTCCTTTTCTACACATATGGCAGCATACCGTATGTGCTTCTCTGTACCTGTTTTGTCTTTTTACTTAACACATCTAAGGATATTTTTCTGGCATCAGTATATATATCTGCACTCTTCTGGATGCATACTATTACATTACATTAATATTTCCTAATTCACCTTACTGGTGAATGTTCAGATTTACAACCTTTCTGCTACAAACAGCACCACTAAGAACATCCCTTTATGCCTGTGCATGGGTGCATGTGTATCTATAGGATATATTTCTAGAATTGGAGTTACGGGTTATCAGATCTTTTGATTTTTGCCAATCTGATAGATGAAAAATGATATTTTGTTATGATTGTAATTTGCCTTTCTTCTGTTATGATCTGGCATTATTTTGTCCAGGTAAGAACACAAGCTCAGGACTGCCAGGCAGGCAGGCTGGGACCCCACTTGTTACCCATCATCATCATCTGCATTGCTTTTCTATTTCTTTTTCTCAGGGGGAAAAAGGGAGACAGTCTTGTTAAAAAAAAAAAATTCGAATGAGGAAAGAAACATTACACATAGAATAACTAAATTATACTTTTATTTAACAAATCCATTCCTTTTTCTATGACCCATCTCATTCTCTTTTCCTGTTCTGCCATTATATCTTTTAAATCTTTTCTTTCTATTCCTTTTACCAGTGCCTCTCACTAGCCAGAGACATGAACATTCCAGACTTACATCTGTCTGGACAGGTTTTTTCAAAAACTGTTCTCAGAATCATTCGCTTATTTCCTTCATTGCACCTGAAAATTACTTCTGCTCCACCACCCAGTAGAATGCCAACTTTGTGAGGACAAGGCTTTTCACTGCTATAACCCCCAGCCCCTACAATAGTGCCTGATATATAATAGATAGGCAATAATGTTCCTTTTTTCTTAATATATAAATATTTTTATTGTGTAAAATATACATAACAAAATTTACCATTTTAGCTAGCTATTTTTGTTCATTGGCATTAGGCATATTTACATTTCAGTAATTTTCTTTTGAACGAAGTTATTTTATCCTTAAAAGTTACCAAGAGCCAGATGGTCATTTTAATTCACGTTACCCTTCTTTCCTCTAGACGAAGTCATAAGGAAACGTCTCCTAATTGATGGAGATGGCGCTGGAGATGATCGGAGAATTAATCTACTGGTAAAGAGTTTCATTAAATGGTGCAACTC
Organism: Indri indri; assembly: GCA_004363605.1. Classification (NCBI taxonomy): domain Eukaryota; kingdom Metazoa; phylum Chordata; class Mammalia; order Primates; family Indriidae; genus Indri; species Indri indri. Next base: position 36,134 of record RJWJ010001217.1, on the reverse strand, counting down.
TGGATCCCAGGAAGAAGGGTATTTCATTTCACTGTTGTTTCAATACCAATATCCTGATGTGCTTTTAGATCATATATTAAGGTTGTGTTAATATTTCAAATTTTCACTCACCTTAAAATGTCCAGTGGAGTCAACTCCTGATTAATCAAGAGTAGATTTTTCTGCCTTTCTCTTCAGAGGCCTCCCTTATGTTTATTAAAATGTGCAGAAGGCAGAGTGGTAAGAAGAAATATTAAATTCAGGCTCATTAATTTGATTACTTTTAGCAGGTAAACCTTTGGTGAGATAAAATATCTAAAGAAATTTTCTCCTTTGTTGACAATTAAAATTGCTGCAATATGTGTATATGTATATATTCTTAATAATTTTTTTAACATAGAAAGTTTTTCCTCATTTGAACTGGCTGTCCACATAAATAAATAATTGTATAGAGTGAAAAAATTGTGAGAACAGAATTGTGAAGATAAGCCATCTCAATCAAAATATTTTTGAAAGTGTTTTAAACAAAATTCAAATAATTGTTTGAATTAAGCCTGTATTGATGAAAACAACAGTCCCATCTTTGCACTTGTAACTAAAACAGTTTATAAATTTAGGTGTACCACATTTGGAGAGAAAAAACATAAGGGACAGGTACTCTATATTGTTTCAAATAAAGCAAATGATTCTCTGAGAATTTGTTATAATTCAAGTAGCACATCCTTGGCTGCATTATAATAGCTCAACTTTGGCAACCCACAAATGTCTTTATTCTGATTTTCTCTCTTTTTCATTAGATACAGCCAGTACCAACGCATGCTGAGCACACTGTCTCAATGTGAATTTTCAATGGGCAAAACTTTGTTGGTATATGACATGAATCTAAGAGAAATGGAAAATTATGAAAAAATTTACAAAGAAATAGGTAAAGAAACTTAAAGTAATTAAAGTTTCTATCTGTAATTTTATATTTAATGGTCTAAAGGGAACAATACCTGCTAATAATTTTCTTTGGTTGATGGTAAAAAATAACAGTTACAATGTCAATGGAAAGAAATACAGTAAATGTTAGCTACAAAAATGTGTATTTTGATATGGTACAGTACTTTGGGTTACAGCCACTTTTTTAAATGCCAGCATCTATTTTGTTAGCAGTGAAACTTCAATTTAGAAACGTGTTTTAAAATTGAAAATGGATGGACATTATAGATGTTGTTATAACTATCTTTAAAAACCTTTTTATATAGAATGTAGCATTGCCGGAGCACATGAAAAAATTGCTGAGTGCAAAAAGCAAATTCTTCAAGCAAAACGAATACGAAAAAATCGCCAAGGTAAGGGTTTTGAGGGATTTAGTGTGCAAATACTTTATTACTGACAAGTATTTTCATGCAGTTTTTAATGTTGTGAGGTAAAACCTGTGGCCAGAATCAATCTGAATTATAAAAAAGAATTAGTAGCTAAATTTAATTCTTTAAAACTATATTATTCTTTAAGATAAGGAAGGGGGTGTACTGAAAAAAATGTTTTTGTTAGATTGTATTGATTATTCTAGTGTTTCTTTTCTTTTCTTTCTTTCTTTTTTTTTTTCTGAGACAGAGTCTTGCTCTGTTGCCCGGGCACTGGCTAGAGTTAGGTGGCGTCAGCCTAGCTCACAGCAACCTCAAACTCCTGGGCTCAAGCGATCCTTCTGCCTCAGCCTCCCAAGTAGCTGGGACTACAGGCATGTGCCACCACGCCCAGCTAATTTATATATATATATGTATATTTTTAGTTGTCCAAATCGTTTCTTTCTATTTTTTAGTAGAGACGGGGTCTCGCTCTTGCTCAGGCTGGTCTCCAACTCCTGACCTTGAGTGATCCACCCGCCTCAGCCTCCCAGAGTGCTAGGATTACAGGCATGAGCCACTGCGCCCGGCCTTTTCTTTTTTTTTTTAATCCAAGTATTTCTTAAGTATTAATTTTTTAGTGTTTTCAGAGTCTGCTGCCTAAATAATGTTATGGTTAATCAGCAGAGGAGACTTACGTAATAAGTACACTAGATTTAGGGTTTTGTTCTTTTGCTTGTTTAATGGAACTACTTTCAAAAAAAAAATAATTTAAACCCAATGAGTTTTTATGAAGTACAAAGCAAACAAACATTTATAGGCTGCCTAAATATCTAATAAGAAGGTTAAAGTTTCGTTTCATTCTAATCTCTTTTGTTTTTAAATTAGGATATGTCCTTACATAGTTTGTAAAAACTATTTCAAAATCATTTTTAATGGCAGGGGCATTGCTCCTCCTATGTTGTAAATTGTAGAAAAACAAAAAAAAAAAACATAATGCGTAATCACAACTGTGACATATATGAAAAACTAGAAGGAAATAGAAAATGTTAATGGTGATTTTGGGCTTGTGGGTTTTTATAGCTTACGTTCTTTTTTCGTTTTCTGTTCGTTTTATATCATTTTACACAGGGCATATATTATTTTGTAATCCAAATTTTTTTTATTTTAAAAAATCACACTATTATTGAATTAATGTGCTGAGTTCTAAAACAAAGAACTTCACCTTTTAATGAGCTAATTAAGATGAAGTTTAATTCACCGTTTTTAAAAGTTGGTTTTTTGCATTTAGTCTAAAATATGTGTGGTATAGTTTCAATGGCCAATTTACACTAAGATATACCAACTTATTAATAATTGTTATCAGTTCTAAAATCATTTAAAAATATTTTGTAAATGATGTTTTTGTTGGTTAATGAGGCTTTTAAGTGAATCCTGACATTCATCATTTCATAAGAAAGATTAACAAGGAGTTACATGACTTGTCTTGGAGGTCTTAGTGGAGCAGAAACAGGACCTAAATTTTAAATTATTTAAGTTTCTGAAATCTTTACCTTTAGAGTTAGTGAGAAGTGTAATTTGCTGTTGACTAATATCTGAAATTGATGGTAGGATATATTTACTTCACTGATTCTTTTTCTGGGCAAATAATGAATAAGGCCTTTTCAGAATCTGTGTACTTGATGATCAGTAATGACTTAAGTTCGTTTATGCTTATGCTGACCTCATGTATTCTGCCCAGGACATATAGATGGAAAAACTGATTTGGGAGCTAAAATCCCTGTTTGGAACACTTTTGATGTCACGTATCATTACAATTATAGCTGAATCAAGTAAAGCTGGCAATACTCTCTCCGTCTTTCAATGTTTTCATTTCTGGATGTACTAGGAAACTGATTAGGAGAGACTTGTGATAGTATTAATTTTGTTTTGGTAATCCAGGTTCAATAAAACCTTAGTTTGGTAAATATTTTTATGTCTTTCAGAATATGATGCTTTGGCAAAAGTGATCCAGCATCATCCAGACAGGCATGAGACATTAAAGTAAGTTTAGAGCTTTACTTTTTCTGAAAGGAACTAACATTTAGACTAGCCTATGTTCAAATACTAGCCTATGCATTTCATTTTTACAGAAATACATAATATGTTTGAAAAGGAGGGATCAGATCTTCAATATTATATATTCTAATAATGCTTGGTTAGATTTTTTCTTTCTCTCACCTTATTGCCTATAGGTCTAAAATAAATGTATATCATATGCATCACAGGAAAATGGATAAATAAAATATGATTTATTTGTATAGTAGAATACTAAGTAGCAGTTAGAAAGAATAAACTACATATGCACTTTTAAATATACATCTCAAAACATAATCAGTGGGGAAAAAAGATATAATGAATTTTAAATTATTCCCAAGTTTCTGAATTACATAGAGAATAATAACCATTTATAAAAGTTAGAACCCTTCCTAAAATATTATATACTAGTACTCTATATTATTCAGGGATGCAAATATTTACCTAAAAAAAGGATTGGAATGTTATAAGGGTTGCCCGAGTGGGAGGTAGAGGAGAAAAAAAGCCTGAGATAAAGGACTTGGGGTAAGGTTCAAAAAGGGCATTTCAAGTTAATTTGCAATGTTTTATATTTTTTACCAAAAAAAAAAAACCCTTAAAGTTAAGTATGACAAAATTTGGGGGTCTTGTTATTGTATTATCTGTATTTTCCTATGCTTTAAAAATTTATCTAAAAATGTTATTTTAATGAAAATAAGTATAAATTTAGAAGCTAAAGAAGAAATCATCCTCAGCTTTAAAAGTCTTACCATAACGGAGTGTTATAACTCTTTATCCTTTTTTTATTTTTAAAATTCTATTCAGTAACTAAAAAGTTAGATGTTAATTATAAATTCTGTTCCCCCAGTTAGCAAAATATAACACTGTTTGTTTTTTCCAGGGAACTAGAGGCTCTGGGAAAAGAATTAGAGCATCTCTCACATATTAAAGAAAGCGTTGAAGATAAGGTATTTACATATGTGTGTTAGTCTTTGTGATGTCTATATGTTTATAGATCAATTTGTATAATTTTTCTTTTTGTTAACACAGCTGGAGTTGAGACGGAAACAGTTTCATGTTCTTCTTAGTACCATCCATGAACTTCAGCAAACACTGGAAAGTAAGCAGAAATCGTCTCAAAATGAATGTGTATGAAGGTTTTTAAATGATTCATGGGTAGGCCTTTTGGGAGCTTGTTTGGTGGCTCTAGCAGGGAAGTGCAGCTACTTGTATACCCTTGACTGAAGAATGGTCCTGCTGTACTGGGGAAGGTCGCCCTCTTAGACCGAGCCCGCAGCTTCAGAGGGAGGCACAGGGAGTAGTGAGGGAGGAAGGAGACACCCGCCTAGCCAGCCAGATCAACCAAATCAACGCTGGCGATCAATGGGGTGACAGATGTCGCAGCCAGATCACCCTCATATCCAGGTAGGCCTTTTAGAATACACATCTTGAAGAGAGAGGAGAAACCTTCAATTTCTGAACAAGAGTATAGCTGGATGACATTAGAAAGCACTCATCTTCAATTTTCTGACTATGTGTAGAAAATTCTTATTTTGTAGTAGTACATGATTTAAATACATACCTAGTGGTTGAAATTAAGAAACATTCAAGAATGATAGATTTGGAATTATTCTTGGTTTATAATAGTTTATTACTCTAAAGTAATGCTGAGGACCCAGGCAGGTGATAGTAAGTACATAAGAACATTTGCACACCTAGTGAATGGTGGGTGCTTTGGGGAACTGGTGACTTGCTCTTTGTATTGACAACTGGAAATTTCTGTGTGTTACCTGATCTGCTGACTGTTTTCAAGAAAAGCCTAAGACCTAGACTTTTTTTGTAGTGAAATCTATCACACAGATTTAAAATATTGATTCAACTCATAACAACAACTAAAACAGCATTTTTTTTTTCTTGTGTCACTTTTAAAACCAAATACTTACATGGACCACGTTCTTACGCTGCCATTTTGCCGTCTTTGCTTTAAATATATTAACTAATAAAGGCTAAACATGTCTTTATGTATTCATTGAACATAAAATTTAGGCAAATTCAACTAAGCTTTATGTTTCTTTCTCAATTACAGATGATGAAAAGCTCTCAGAGGTAGAAGAAGCTCAAGAAACAAGCATGGAAACAAATCCTAAGCCATAGATAAGCTAATCACCCACCATTCCTAAGAATATTGAAATAGCTACATGATCTTTCAGTGTGTTTAAAATTTGTCGTGCTCTTGAGATATTTAAAGTTTTGGCAGTGAAATATTTTGCTTTTAAATATTCATGTACATTTCATTCATATGTCTTCACATAAAGGAAAATGATCTCAGTATAGATTTGTTTTTATTGCAATGCATTTTTTATTTTTAAGAGGTAGGAAGCAACGTCCAAAAATGTTTAATAAAATATTTTCAAACTGGATGTGTTTTTGTTCATTAGTATTCTAGGTAGTTTTTAACTGGTAACATTGATTGGCTTATAAAATAAGTTGAAGATTATGAGAAGGTGGCATTTCTAGGATGTACATGAGAAAATGGGTCAATTTCTGGAAATTGTTAGCATTTTTGAAAATGGAATCCATGAATACGCTTCAGGAAGCCCAAGAACCTGTAAAATTATGTGCAAAATATTGTGGGAGAGGTTCCATGATGTTAAGAATTACTGCTGGTGAGAGGTAATTACAAGGTGCAGAGTAAATTAGTGTGCATTATTTTCTATATCTTTGTCCCTAAAACAAGAGGAATTTGGTTGTTAAATGTTTTGTTGATATATTTCTCTCTGCTGGTTTGTTTTTTTCTTTCTTTCTTTTTTTTTTTTTTTTGAGATAGAGTCTTGCTCTCTCACCCCAGGTAGAGTGCAGCGGCATGATCATAGCTCACAGCAACCTCAAACTCCTAGACTCAGGTGATCCTCCTGCCTCAGCCTCCCCACTAGCTGGGACTGCAGATGTGTGCCACTACACCAATGAATTTTTTCTATTTTGGGTAGAAACAGGGTCTTGCTCCTGTTCAGGCTGGTCTCGAACTCCTGACCTCAAGTGATCCTCCCGCCTCAGCTTCCCAGAGTGCTAGGATTATAGGTGTGAGCTACTGTGCCTGGCTCTACTAGTTTGTTCTTTAGGAGCCATTTTCAATAGAAAAAAAAAAAAAAATGTATTGATAAAGTGAAGAGTTGTTTGAGGTGAGTAGTTTGTTCAGATTGTCTTGCATAAAGATTTCATAATCTTTTTAAAAATTAAGCTAAGGCTGAATCACTTGTAATTTTCTTAAGTATTGAATTACATGTGCAATACTTGTTCAGTTTCATCCTTATCCATTTATTTTAGCTCAGAAACATGACACTGTGCATGAATCCTACCTTAATAATATTACATTTTTATAATTTTAAGAAGAATTTTATCTTTAAAAATGAAAGTTTAAAATTAGCTCGGTTGTAGTCATATTAAATGTGTCATAATACCTATAAATGCTTCCTCTAATTTCATATGGCAAGTCATGAGAGAAATTTCTTTGCAGAATTGGTATGCCATGACAAATGTTTCTATTTTCCATTATTAGTAAGAACGATGAAACAGAATTTGCTTATATTGACTCAGAATTAAAAATCAATTTTTTAAAAAGATCTTTATTTTTTCAAGAACTATTTGGCAGAATATTCTGAAAACATGCCCCCCACCCCAATGATTAAATCACTACAGAGATCTATTCAGGATTATGTACCAAAAGATTAGAATCTCTATGAAGATAACTTTTATGCAGTCAGGAACAAAATCAGAAGCAGCAACAGGTAAACGGGAAACACACATTTTTCAATTTATACTTTCTCATGGTTCTATTGGATATCCTCTGGAACTGTTTAGAAGACTGAAGAATTTCATCCCCTAGAAACTCACACTGTTGCAGCTCTGCATGTCTTTGGGCCAATAGCTTCATGGATTTATCAGTCACTGTTTCTATAAGGTCATCCACCTATGACAGATACAAAGAAATGAAGCCATGTGTTGGAAAGCCTTGTCAAAAACCAAAGGAATAGTAGCTTTTCCTGAGAGATGAGTTCAGGAATTGGTGGATGTTTTGCAAGTCTCAAAGTATTCTAATTCAAGTCATAGCAAACAGAGCTTGAAAACACACATTTACCACCCAGTGGTAAAGATGATCTCATTTCTTCTCAAAAGAAGCCTATATATATGCCTTCATTTTAATTGAATTCATTTAATATTTATTAAGCACGCAGCGTCATTGTAGGTGTCCTTAACAATCCTTTATTTGGCCACTCTCAAAATGCCTTCCCACTATTTCTTAATGCTAATCATTAATTTCTTCCCACATCCATGCTGTCTAGCGGGGCTATACATTCAGTTAAGCCTGACTCTTTATGCTTCTGAGACACGAAAATAAAAGCCTTTGTCCACTACCTGTATTTGGAGCTTTCCTACTGTCAAATCTGATTTTCGGAGGATGTTTTCCATTCCATGTTTCTTTTTTTTAAGTGCTGGAAAGTGTAGTCTCTTTTTTGGTGAATATGGAACCTATTATAAAAATGTAAGAACATGTCAGATTAGGAAGTACCAACGTTATTTCTGTGATGGCACTTAAATAAGAATTCTCACCCTTGGGACATTCTCTTATAAACTGAACATTTGCCACATAACAACATTGAGCTGGAGACCGTATTCATATTATTCTCCATGCCCCGTGTATCTCCTTTGTGCCCAGAGCTCTCTTTGAAGAGATCTATAGGGTGCAGAGAAATGAGATTGTCTGGCTCTGAAAGAATATACAGCGTCAGGAAAAAAGCAGGTCATTCATAAGGGGAAGAAGAAGAAACTGCCTCTGCAGCTGCTGAGCACAGGGAGAGTGTAGGGCTGTTGTGGACCAGTGCCCCAGAAAGCTCATTATCACTGGATCCAGTTGTTAATTTGGCCTCGTTTCTGCAGGCTTCCTTATTTTTCATGGCAGCCGTGTCTCCAAACATAAAAAGAAAGCTCTGGGTTCTTTTCACCTCATGCCTGATACTTTTCCCATTGTTCCTGGCTTACTGGCTGCAAGTACCTGTCCTAATAGTGTTGCTATAGGAAACTATTCCTAGGTCATGGCTCCTGGCTACTATGCCCTCTTTACGCTTATTGAGTTCACTCTTCCTTCCCCTTGTGCTTAATAATTAGCACTAGGACTATTGTGAGACTTACACAAAGTAGAATGTGGGACAGCATCTGGGTCCTACCTGATGAAGGAGTTTACAAATGGAGGCTGCTGAACCAGTGCTGCCCTGCCAGCTTGCCCCGGCTCAAATTCGCTTGCAGAACCTTCCCTGATCCAGCTAAAGTAAGACCCCTCTTTTTTCTCTCTCATGAAACCCAGTACTTTTTCCTGCTAAGCATCTACCACGCTTGGTAGTTACTAAGTTACTTCTGTGTTTGTTGAATATAACTATTGCAAAGTCCAATGTCTAGGCAGGTTTTGTAAAACAGGACAATTTGGGGCTGGTGTGGACTGCAGAGAACATGACTCGTGAAAAGGGGTACCTCTTTGCAGCTCCTGCTTGTTGTCACAAGGAACTGTGGGCCTCGTGTTTTCAAATCTTCCAATTTTTCAAAATAAAGTTGAAAACCGAGACTTTTGTTTGAAATAATCCTACTTTTTAAATGTGGACAACTAATTAAAATATATTTTGAGAACATTCTGAGGGCTAAACAAAATACTTCTATAGCCAGTTGACAGCCTCTGATTTAATGTCTTTTGATGAACAGAAATTCTTTATTTAATTACAGCCAAATTTATCCATCTTTATCTTTATGGCCAGTTCTATTTGTGTCCTAAGAAGTCTTTCTCTATCCTGAAGTCATGAAGATATTCTTATTGTCTGCTAGAAGTTTTAAGATTTTTCCTTACCCACTTAAATCTATAACTGAACTGGAATTAATTTTTGTATATGGTATGAGATAGGGATCATGTTTCATTTTTTTCCCATATGGATGTACACTCGTCCCAGGGTCCTTTATTCCAAAGATTATCCTTAACTCCACTGCTCTGTTGTGCCATGTTTTAATGTCTATCTCCTCTATTAGACTGTAAACTCCACAAAAGCACGACTATGTCCATTGCAACACTCTCGTGGTGCCCAAACCTAGAAATTGCCCAGCACATAATAGGGGCACAATAAATAAGAACCTAGCACACAAGAAACAAAAGTCAAAACTAACATTGGTATGCTGTGACAGAGATGTTCTAGAGCAGTTCTGTTCAATACAACTTTCTGCAGAGATGGAAATATTCTCTGTGCTATCTAATAAAACAGCTACTAGCTACATGTAAGTATTGACCACTTGAAATATAGCTAGTGCAACTAGAGAACTGAACTTTTAATTTTATTTAATTTTAATTAACATAAATAGTCACATGTGGCTATTGACTGCTATATTGAACAGTATAATTGGGCAGTACAATCATTACTGTAATTAAGAGTAAGGACTCTAGACCCAGGTCTTCCTGGGTTTGAAGCTTGGCTCTGTCACTTATGTGGGAAAATTACTTAACCTCTCTGCGCCATCCCTAAAATAAGGATAGTACTGCTATCTACCATATAGGACTGTTGTAAGGATTATCTGAATTGATTTTTTTTCTTTCAGAGACAGTGTCTTGCTCTGTCACTCAGGCTGGAGTACAGTGGCATGATCATTACTCACTGTAACCTCGAACTCCTGAGCTCAAGCAATCCTCCTGCCTCAGGCTCTAGGGTAGCTGGGACTATAAGTGCATGCCACCGTGCCTGGCCTGAGTTAGTATTTCTAAAACACTTAGAATGGGCTTGGAACATAGTCAGCTTTAAGTTAGTGCTTATTACATTTAAAATAATAATAGCTCAAGGTTCTATTTTTTAAAAATAGTTTGGCCAGGCATGGTGGCTCACACTTATTATCCCAGCACTTTGGGAGACCAAGGCAGGAGGATCACTTGAGGCCAGGAGTTCAAGACCAGCCTGAGCAACATAGTGAGAAGACCCTGTCTGTACAAAAAAGAAAAAAAGACTAAATGGGCATGGTGGCATATGCCTGTAGTCCCAGCTACTTGGGAGGCTGAGGTGGGAGGATTAAGCCCAGAAGTTCAAGGTTACAGTGAGCTATTATTGGGCCATTACACCCCAGCCTGGGCAACAGAGCAAGTCCCTGTCTCCAAAAAAAAAAAAAAAACAAGTCTGGGCAATTTAGGTTCAAACATACATACCTACAGATAAGTAGAAGCTTTGGTTTGGAGAGTCCTAGATCATCTAGTGCTGCACTTTCTATGCGATGCATGTGGCTATTTACATTTTAATTTCAATGAAAAGAAAGATTAAAAATTCAGTTCCTCAGTTGCACTGGCCACTTTTCAGAGTCTCAAAATCTACATGTGGCTAATGGCTACTCTTCTGGACAATGTATACACACTTGCTTCCTCACAAAAAGTTCATCGGACAGAATCGGTCTAGTGAATTCCTCTCTACATGGCATGCTCAGATAGGCCAGATCGCTAATATACTAACTTGACATTGGAACAGTTGAGAAAGTCAGTATAAAGCTCCAAACTCCACTGTTGCCCAGATTGTAGTAGAAGCTGAACAGTTTGGGGTTAGAAGTAGAGGAATCTGACCTGGAGAGAGCCTGTTCTCTGTGCCCTAAATTCTTGAAGAGGGGACACAAACAGCAGACTTAAAGGATTTATTATGGGCAATTCGTGATAGGAGAGAACCTGGTTTTTGCAAAATCCCTATACATTGAGTTTTGTGTACATCTTTAGAGGCAAGTATGTTTTAGTGTCTTACCTTTTGCAGTCCTGAAGGAAGAGACGTCACAGATAACCGCTTGGTGGTTCTCCTGGCCCGGAGGAGTGTGTTTCCTTGGGTTATCTCCTCTGTCTCTGCTTCTACAACATCAAGTTGTATAGTCGCTTATAAAAGGGAGGGAGGGGAAAAACCTGTAAGGATCACGATGATAAACTTTTTTTTTTTTTTTTTTTTTGAGACAGAGTCTCACTCTGTCACTCTGGCAGTGGTGTCATCATTGCTCACAGCAACCTCAAACTCCTGGGCTCAATGATCTTCCTGCCTCAGCCTCCTGAGTAGCTGGGACTACAGGCATGCGCCACCATGCCCAACTGATTTTTTCTCTCTCTTATTTTATTTTATTTTATTTTATTTTTTTTGTAGAGATTGGGTCTTGCTCTTGTGCAAGCTGGTCTCAAATGATCCTCCCTCCTCGGCTTCCTAGACTGCGAGAATTACAGGTGCGAGCTACCACTCCCGACCATATATTCTTCCTATTAAAAAGAAAAGTGCAGTATTCTGAAAAGAAAGCATCACATGCTGCCTCAGCAGCTCTTTTCCTTGAGGTTAAAAATAAAAAATGGATTTGCTTTTCCTAATCTTACACATTCTCCTTACACACACTTGTCTTTTGTTACGCTCATGACCTCAGTGGGCACCACCCCAGTCTTGACAACGCGGATACCTCTCTTTCTCCGAGACTTAAGTTTTGCCTTGCATTGCTTTTCCCTTTAACCATTGTGGAATTAGAAAAATAACCCTCTGAAGAGCAAGGCTATCCCTTGAGTATGTGCTGTTGAGTGAAGCAAAGTTTAAATCTACTCTCCCAGCAATGTGGCTCAAGACTCAATCTTTGGCTGGGTGTGGTGGCTCACGCCTATAATCTTAGCACTCTGGGAGGCTGAGGTGGGTGGATCATTTGAGCTCAGGAGCTTGAGACCAGCCTGAGCAAGAGCGAGACCCCGTTTCTACTAAAAATAAAAAGAAATTAGCTGGACAACTAAAAATATATAGAAAAAATTAGCTGGGCATGGTGGCACATGCCTGTACTTCCAGCTACTTGGGAGGCTGAGGCAGGAGGATCGCTTGAGCCCAGGAGTTTGAGGTTGCTGTGCACTAGACTGATGCCACAGCACTCTAGCCTGGGCAACGGAGCAAGACTCTGTCTCCAAAAAAAAAAGAAGACTCACTCATTTGCAAACCATCTTATTGTTTTTTCCCCATATCCACGGGCCATGAGAACCTTGGATTCCTTAACATTTTTCTATATTTCAATTCAATGCTTAACTCAATAAATGTACAAAGGAGACTTTAAACTCTACCATAAATTGAAAACCAGTATCATAATTAGGCATTAAAATTAATATGCTAAAAACAAACTATGTTATTTTCTGCAGTAACTAAACTTTAGGTTACTCTCCTTTTCTTAAAAAGGGGGTGGTACATGAAATGAGACATTTTCCTTTATGCAATCAAAAGGATAACGGGGCATTCAGGAAAAGATATTTGCAATTTGCTGTGTGTTCGGTGTCACTTCATGCTGTGTGCAGCACCTAAAATCACCTTGTCCTTCAGTCATTAGTCAGGGTTATGAAAGAAAAATAAATAAATAAATAAAGTAAGCCACCTTGTCCTGCTTAAGATCCCTTGATAGGGGCTTATCAGGGAGCCTCAGACTTCAACAAGTACTTAGCCTACTTGACACCTCCACTTGGCTATTTGGCAAGAACCTCAAGTGAGCAAGTCTCACCAGAACTCATGACTTCCTTTTCAATCAGGTTCTTTGCTCCCACCCTCAGTGAGTGGTGCCTCCACCTTCAAAGCAGGTGCTCAACCCAGAAACCCTTCCCTCTCCCCCACCCTCTGCTGTCCAGCTCTTCCCTGCATCTTACAACTTCGACCTGGGTTTACTTCCCCCTTTATCTCTCCATCCCCACTGCCACAACTAATCCAAGCTAATGTCATCCCTTGCCTGAATGACTGTAAGAGCCTGTTTATCATTCTCCCTGCATCTGCTCTTACCTTCCTCCAATCCAGTCTCGTCTCTGCAGCCACAGCTATCCTTTAAAAATGGTTATATCAATCCCCCGCTTGAAAGTATTCAATGGTTTCTAATCACCCTTAGGAGAAAGTTAAAAATTCTTAACGTGGCCTGTGACACCCTTACCTCATCATTCAACTAGCCTCTCTCTGGCTCTCTCTGCTCCAACCTCCCTGGATTTCTTTATTTCTTAATTATTCCAGGTGCTCTCTTGGTATTGGGACTCTCAATGTCCCAACATTCTCTCCCTTCTTCCTGAGAAACTGTTCTTCCCGTGCTTTCCTTGTCTAACTCTTAGCCATCCTTTAGATCTCGATCTAGTTGTCCCTTCCTCAGAGAGGCCTTTCCTGAGGCCCCTCCCCTAAAGTTAGAGCACCCATGATTTGTTTCCATAGCATCCTCTGCTTCTAATTTTGCATCAGAAATAATTATTTGCATAATGTTTGAAAGTCTCTCTACGCTGTTAAGTCCATGAGGGCAGGGACCATGTCTGCTCTGTTTACTACTCCAAACTATTTACTACTCTATTTACTACTTTATTTACTACCCTAAAACTGCTCTAAAAAATGAAGTCTACTAATTAAAAAAAAAGCTACAGAGGAAAGTTCAAACATTGGTGGTATTGTTAGTCATAACTCACAGGACCCTGAACGACAGCTTTCTATATTGCAGAAAAGACTTAAAGTTCACAGTTCAAATGTTGATTCTTTCACAAAGTCCATAGAAAGTTGACACAATAAAAATCAAGCATCCTTTCTGACTTACCAATCATAAATTTTGCTCATTTAATTCTCACCGCATCCTCCACTGTTAGAGGTAGCCGTTTGAAAGACTGCATCACTACTTTGTCCAGAAACAAAACAAAAAAATCCTATTTTAGTTTGATTTTCTAATATATATACACACACATATGTACATGTATGCCTATATATTTCAATTAAAAGTGACTTCAGACCGATCACACCACTGATTGATTAATTGGCCTGGGAGAACCTCAAAGGCAATCCAATCCGGGGCTTCTCAAAAGGTATATGCACATGAGTCAACACAGGATCTTGCTAAAGTGCAGAATCTGACTCAGTAGACCTGGGTGAGGCCTGAGATTCTGATGCAGAATCTGACTCAGTAGACCTGGGTGAGGCCTGAGGTTCTGCATTTCAGACAAGCTTCTCAGAGATGCCATACTTTGGGTAGGAAGAAAATCCATCCTAATTTCACTGTTCCTCTTTGCCTCAACACAATGATAAATTGCCTTTGATTACCATTCTCTGTGAGCTTTCTCATTTTTGGTATGGTAAATAGCTTGGGAGATGGAAGCTCCTTGGTGACTCTAGGAAGAAGACTCTGCGTGTTTGAGAGGAGGGCTTCTTTCTGATCAGTGGAGCCCTCTTTGCTGGCAGTTGCTGGCTTGCTTCTGTGTTTGTGTGACAGCATCCTCCCAAAAGCAGTCTTCATTTTCTTCATCAATTTTTTTTTCTGATTTTGCTGGCTTTCATGAAATTCCATGTCACTATCACTGGATGATTCCTCTTTGGGGACCAATACATTTTGTTTTACTAAGTTGGTAGACACAGCTCTATGCCATCTAAACAAAATCAACATAATTGCATTAAAGAAATTGAAAAGTTAAAAGGGAATAATTTAATAATTTGTGAATAATTTAAATTATTAAAACACAAACTTCAAATGTGAACAAATTACACAGTTCCAAAAAATGAAATTGAAGATCAAGAAATCAAATCACAGAGGAATAAAGCCATAGCAACTACTTCATGTTTTGTCAAAAATTGTAGTAAGTACAATCTGGCCACTATTTCATTTTATCACAGTACTATTACAGTACTATTACTATTACAGGCAGGTTATATTATTATCTTTATTTTACTAATGATTAAACTGAGACATAGGTTAACTTAATTAATTAAGAGTAGAATGTAGATTTTAATCCAGGTCTATGACTATTAAATTCATTACCTCATATTGGCAAATTGGCAATCTTATTTCAATGATAGTTTGAGAGAGTTTTTGCTGGATTTGGCAGTTCTGAAGCTAAAATCATGAGAGATGAAAGAGTGTTCTAGGGTAATCAATAAGGAATATAACCTCCAAGGCCCCATAAATACTGCATTTACATAGAACACTCTTTTAGATAACATATTATTATATAAACTCATGTATAGTAAGTATATGTATCATCTTCATAACTTTGGCATACTTTAGTAATAAAAATAGAAACATTTCCTAGTAGATTTCTGTGTGCTAAAAGTACTAAACTTTTCTCTCAGTGCTTTCATGTGTATTATATAATTTAATCCTTACACTGTCATCTCCATTTTACCCATGAGGAAATTAAATCTTGAAGAGATTAAATAATTTATGCCCAGATGATCTCTCCCAAGACCTGTGTTGTTAATCTCTATGCTAGAATGAATATCACCCATACCATGATACAGTTATTTACCTAATATTCTTCCTCAATTAACTAGTTTCTGTTAGCCTCAACCAAGACAATAATATCCATAACATCCTAGGGTTTTTTAAATTAAAATTTTAATTTTGAGATCAGTAGAGATTCACATGCACATGTAAGAAATAATACAAGGAGATTCTGTGTATTCTACTCACCCACTTTCCCCAAATTGTAACATCTTGCAAAACTGTAATACATTGTCACACCAAGAATATTGACATCGATACAGTCAAGATACAGAACAAGAACATTTCCAGAACCACCGGGATCCCTCATGTTTTATAGCCACACTCACTTCCCACTTGCCCCCACCTTCTTAACCTGAAAACCACAAATTTGTCCTTCATTTGCATAATTTTTGTCCTTTCAAGAATATTATATAAATGAAATGAAATAATATGTAATATTTGGGGATTTGCTTTTTTCACTCAGCATAATCTTCTGGACATTTGCCCAGGTTGTATGTATCAATAGTTTACTTCTTTTTATTGCTGAGTAATACGCAATGATATAGATGTACCACACTTTGTTTAATCATTCACACGTTGAAGGACATTTGGGTTGTTTCCAGTTTGGAGCTATTATGAATAAAGCTGCTATAAACGTTTGTGCATAGGTTTTGTGTGACCATAAATCTTCAATTCGCTTTGTGAAATCTCAGGTTTTATACTATATTATGCTGCTATGTTATGTTACATTTGTAATATATTTATTTCTAATACGGAGTAAAATAAATTCGTAACTATTAAAACTGCTCTTTATATGCTGTCTAAAATATTTCCTGTGCCACCAGTAGCATGTGTACTACCCTCCAGGAAAATACTGTTCTAACCTGAACCTAGATCATTTAGCCTTCTCTGAAACAGCTCAGTGAGAGCCCAGGCACTTGAGTTAAATGGTCTTGATTCAACTCAGAACCACAATGCCTAACTGTGTGACCTTGGGCATGTTATTTAACCTCTATAAGCTTTGGTTTTCTTCTTTGAAAATGGGTATACTCTTCTCAGAACTGTGAGAATGAAAGGAAATGATTTCTGTGTTTGGCACCTAATAAGGCATTCAATAAATGACACTTTTATTACCACGTGGATCAGATCTGTGTGGGGAAGATGTAAAAGGCGAGGAGGGAGCACACACTAAAGGTGGGCTGGCAGACTCCCTTCTGGGACCAAGGACAGAGTTCTGCAAACTGTACACACGACACCCAGGGGGTGCTATTCACATTTAGTCCTTAGAGTTGTGCACAGTTATTACAATAATTTTCTGGCAGATGGCAGTAAAGTGTTCTTTACCGCCAGTGTCCTGAGGAAGGAGCACCATTTTCTAATTTGCCCAGAGATAATTTATGAGTTAGAATTAATCTCCCATGGACCCCTCTGAGACTCTTTTAATAATTTCTATAAATACATACACACACACACACACACACACACACTCACACCAAACAATAGAAATATAATTTCAGGAGGTTTAGGAATCCCGAAAGCTAGCTATGTAACCCCTCAGGTAAAGAGCCCAGGTCTTAGCGGTTTCTGAATCTCTAGAATGTGTCTCCTACTCCCATCCTCCTCACCCTCATCCCTGATCTATTTATAACATGATTAACAAAGGTGATTTTGCTCCCGGGCCTAGCAATAGAACTGCTCGAATTTTTGGTATGAGAACTCTTTCCTTCTGAAGTCTAAATATTTTTTTTGGTACTGAATTTATTTGGTTGTATTGCTTACCCTCTTGAGCCCCTATTTCTTTCTTTCTTTCTTTCTTTCTTTCTTTCTTTCTTTCTTTCTTTCTTTCTTTCTTTCTTTTTTTGAGACAGAGGTTCCCTCTGTCACCCGAGGTAGAGTGAAGGGCATCTCTTTCTCAGGTGGGTCTCCAACTCCTTAGCTAAAGCAATCCTGCCTCAGCCTCCCAGAGTGCTAGGATTACAGGCGTGAACCGCCACGCCCAGCCTTGAGCCCCTATGTCTTATTGAAAGCAGAGATCTCCATGGTATTTTATTTTGTCCATGGAAATTCAAAATTTTGGTCTTTGACGCCTTAGGCCCCGTGAAAACACCTCACTTCTCCATGTCTGAGCTTTAGCTCATGGACCTGATAAGGGAAAAGCCTAAAGAAATTGAAAAATAAATCACCATGCTGACTTTCCAAATTAAAATGTATTATGTTTTGAGTGTTTCATAATCATCTTCATGGCTTTGTCAAT
Organism: Indri indri; assembly: GCA_004363605.1. Taxonomy (NCBI): domain Eukaryota; kingdom Metazoa; phylum Chordata; class Mammalia; order Primates; family Indriidae; genus Indri; species Indri indri. Next base: position 18,260 of record RJWJ010001217.1, on the reverse strand, counting down.
GATCTAAGACAGTTTTAATGTTATATTAAAGAGTCTGCACATGTCACTTGACCAGCCAAAAAAAAAAAAAAAGCGTGCATATAAGTGAAATATGATTAGTACATATTTCAACAGCCAAAATTGCTGGGACAGAGAAAAAAAGCACTGATCATGGACTTATTTTGAAGAATGTACTAATGAATTTTCAAAATAATAGTATTTGCCTGGGGTGTGGGATGTCTAAAATTCTGATGCTGAAATGTTAACCTAGTACTTATTTTAGTCTCATATGCCACATTAAAACTCAAATTCACGTAGAAAGTAAAGGTTTTCTCTGTTACAATTAAGACTTTTCTGATCATAACATGAGGCTTCCACTATGGCACTAAGTTTCCTGATCCAATGCAGTAATTCCCTCCCACCCCTGATCCATATAAAGTCTTCATTTCTAAACATAATGCTTAAAAAGAGATGCTACTTTTTCTAATCGTCACAGCAAATTTTGTTTAATGTGAAATCCAAAAACTCTCAGTCAACAGAAAAGAAAATTGAGTCCCCATTGCCTACCTTTCAATTCCTTTCCTTTTGAATGAGCCATTTTTCTTTTTCAGTTGCTGGAATCTTCGACACTGGCCGACTTTCCCATAGGCAACCTTGAAGGGTTCTGGTAGATACAGCTGAGGGAGGGCCATTGCTGTCAGCTTCGCCTGTAGTAGCTGTTTTGGGTTTCTTTAGCTCAGCTCTTGAGCTTGCAGACTTCAAAACAAAATCATCTGGTTACTGAGAGCACTGTCAAGGTCTAGGCTGTTTGGAGTAAAGTACGTAGGAAATTTTTAGAGTGTTTTCCTTATTCCCTTCTGGGAGTTAGAGACATTATTTGTGGGACTGGCCCTGCTTACAACTTCACAGAGGTCACCAATGATGCATTTGACAGAGCTGTCTGAAATTCCATGGTACTTTGTGGAATACTGTAGATTCTGGGACAAGGCAAATGCAGAAGTAGTAATCTGATTGTCTAACCACTGCCGTTTAGATAAGCAATAAAAAAACACCCACACACCAAGTGACCACCACATTTGGATATGCATGTTTGAATTCCAAAGGGGAAGGAACCTATAGGAATGCCGGTGATCTGTTGATCAACAGAAACTGAACTTGTTAGATCTCTCAATTAGAGCTGCTGAATGCACTCTCTATCCTGTGAGACACACATGAAAAGACGAGTTGTTGTCAGGATATCTCAAAATGTACCCCAAGAGCTATTTCATTGTATCTTGGAATTTTGTAGTAGTCTCTCAAAGCACATAGCTGAAAAAGCTGAGGACGTGGCCCACCCCTCCCTTCCAATATTGCCCCATTTATTTGCTGGAGAACAAATTCTGCCTGGGTTGGAACTTCTCACCACAAGGTGGCAGGAGACACTAGGATTTATTCCTGTCACTCTCAAATGGCGCAAGCAGTTGTTCAGTCTGAAACAACTGGGTGCTTAAGAAGGAAAACTCCTCTCAAAAGATGTTGGGAGATACAAGAATTGCTCCGCTTTCTGTGTTTGTGTTCATCAGTAATCTGATGCACACTTCTCAAACTTCCTACTGCACACGAATGGCTTGCGGATCTTGTTAAAATGCAGATTTTCCAGTACATCTGGGGTGGGATTCAAGGATTTGCACTTCTAACAAACTCGCAGGTGATCCTGATGATGCTGGCCTGCAGACCACACACTTGTAGAGGTGAGGGTCTTGTACGTTCCAGTGCTGGGGGAAAGAGGTTTAAAAGGGTCAAGAATGAAGTGTATAACCTTGAGGGGTTAAGAGAGTGGATTTGGGAATTACCCCTATGTTCTTGTTGCAGCCAGCTGGGTGACCTTAGTCAATTCGTTTAACCTACTTGTGCATGTTTTCTTATCTCTAAAGTGAGAATACTAATAGTACTCAAGCCATAGTTTTATGGTGCGATTCCAGTGAAATAGAAACTGTGCTTTAGCAGGAAATGGGACCCAGGAATCTACATTTTAGGAGCATCCAAGGAGAGTGGGTGCAGATGCTCCTCTGTCCCACAAGTTGAGAACCACTGAAATATACCACACCTGACATGCCGTGGCCACGTGGGCATGTGCTCCTACGTGGTCTGTTTTTCTCATCTGTTGGCATCCCCAGAGCACAATAAATAATAGGTGCTTAAATTAACAAATACACGAATGAGCATCTTCTTTAACCACAGGCCAATATTTCTCATGCCATTATTGATATTGCTGTCTTAATTCTGTTGTATTCAGTCAAATATCTGGACAAATGGGATTAATTTTATATTAGGAAAGAGAGCTGTTTTTTTATTTGTGCATGTGTGTATGTCTGTGTTCGCACATGTCTCTGTGTGTGTGTGCGTCTCTGTGTATATGTATTTGCAATAAGTTGAAACATTTGCTGTTTTGACTTCTGTGACAATACGTGTAGGTTCCCAAGAGTCCTGAGGCAGGTGATGGACCTACAAAGAGAGGGATGGGGGAAGTGTTAGGGCACAGACACCGATTTTCAGCTGGGTTTGGATTTCAATTCTAACTCTACCCCTTATAAGCTATGGGTCCTTGGCCAGGTGACAAAACCTCTCTGAACCTCCATTTTCTTATTTGTAAAATGGAAATAATAACTGCTACCTCCTGGGGTTGTTTTAGTCATTCAGTTATTCAACAAATATTTGAATGCCTCGTGATTGCTGGGCACTACCCCAGACACTAGGGATACCGAAATGAACAACACACACATAATCTCCAGACTAATATAACTGAAAATGCTGTGGGAGAGGCTGAAGACAAACAAGAAAATAAAAAATTAATTTTAGCTAGTAGTAAATGCTATTAAGAAAATAAAAAGAGCGGTAGGATAGAGTGAATGAGCAACTTTATAAGGGGGTCAGGAAAGCCTGTCTGATGAGGTCACTGTTCCTGAGAGCTGAACAAGAAAATGACACAATGATGTGAAGATCTGTGTGTCCCAGGCAGATGGAACAGCAAGTACCAAAGCCATGAGATGGAAGAAGTCTGATGTCTTTGAAAATGTGTAAGATGGCCAGAGTGGTTGGAACAAAGAGATGGATGTATATAATGAGCTGGAGAGCTATGTAGGGCCAAACTTGCTGAGTCCTATGGACCAAATTAACAATTTTGGTCTTGATCTTCAGAGCCAGAGGAAGCCAGCGAGGGTTTTTAAGGAGCTAGTCCATACATATTTATTTTGGGAAGTGGGATTCAGCACTAGAAATGATGAAAATAACTGGAAGCGAAGAAAATGACTAGAATCCTCACCTGGAAATTACCATTCTAGTGGAGGCCACAGACAGCAAACAGGTTAACAAACGGATACACTGTTTCAGGCACTGAGAGAACACTAGGAGAAAGGTAGGAAAACATGGTAGAAAGTGACCGAGAAAGACCCCGTAAAGAAGTGGCATTTAGGGTGAGACATTTAGTAATGAAAAGGAGACAAACTCTGCTGAGATCTGGGAGAGGTGTTTCAAAGATGGAAAACTACATGATCAAAAGTTCGGAGGTGAGTGTGAACTAGGCGTGTTTGAGGGCAGGGAGAGGACCGATGTGGTGGGGACGGAAGCGACAGGGGAGGGCATAGTGATGCATGTGTTTTAACAAGATTGCTGTGTGCAGCTTGGAAAATACATTGGAGAAGAAAAATTGTGGCTGCTGAAAAGTCATTACATAGGCAATTGGTCCAGGCTAGAGATGGCGATGGTTAGGAGGAGTGAGATAGAAGTGCATAGATTTGGGAAATATTTAGGAAGTGTACTACAGACATGAACTGGGTTCCAAGTGTAAGACTACAGTGGCTTAACTAAGCAGGGGGGAGCAGAGCTAGAGAGAAGGCACCAACTCAAGAGTCCCCCATAAATCTACTTTCCTTTTCAACCATCCTTCACAGGACATGACTTGGAGCTATCCCTGTGAGATCGTTCCCTGGACATTTGCATATGTTCCTCTGAAAAGCCAAAAAGCCAGCCTGAGCAGGGTGTCTGGTCAAAACACCATCTCCCTTGTTCTCAACATTATCTTTCCACTGGACATGTCTGAGATTGCATAATCCTATTTAGGTAACCATGACAGCAGTTGACTCCTATCGAGATGGCAATTGATTGAAACCTCTAAGTCAGAGATTGCAAACATGAATGTTCAAAGGAGCCAGGCAGGGAAATGTGAGAAGCAGTCGGTGGGGTATCATAGGGAGGGGTGGGAATTGTGGTACACTATGGAGTGCTGGGCCAATCAAATACTATTTAACTTCAAATATTTAAGAAGCCTCTCGCGCATTTAAAAATGTGATCTGCAGGCCATATTTAGCCTGTAGGTCACCAATTTGCTGCCTCCAGAGATGTTTTCATGTTAATTCTCTGTTCAGTTGGATCTCTCCCATCAGTAATCCTAAAGCCGATTCCCTCCCACCCACAAGCTTTAACTTATTTTTATTTTTCCTTTTTTTCTAATACTCACCCTATGTAAAAGCAAGCTTTAACTTAAAACTTAATCACTAGCATTCAATTGGCTCTTGGCCGAATAGTCGACTGTTTTGCATCTTCTTGCTATCTGGTTGCATACTGACCTCGCCTAGCAACTTGTAAACCCTCTGCAAACTTGGTAAGCTGAGATTCTGGGTTTTGATTCCAAGTCAGGGTGTGGTAAGCACACAGAGAAGGGCAGGACAGTGACATTAGTGACTTGGAGTCATTATTAAATGGAATCTTTTTGAAAATGAATGAGTTTCCTGAAGAGTCCTCACCAATCAGAGTTAGTGACCACCCCAGATTTGCCAGGATGTGGGAGACCCTTGCATGTGGGGGAATAGGATTTGGGGTGTTTTTCACTTGGCTCAAGCAAATCCCCTAGCTGGAGCTTTTGCCCTTTAGAGAGAAGAAGGTGTCACTTTACAGATCACTCAGGAGAACTGTGTCATGGGGAAGTGTGTACAAGGTGCCTAGAGACAGGATGATTCTCCTGAAAGATCTCCTTCCTAAGGGAGTGAACTCACTAGAAGTCAGCGAAGGCACCAGCTGGAGCAAAGTGTCTCTGAAGACGCAAGAGGCTTTCAAGTAAATCATGTCTTTTTTTCATTTGCTTTTTGTGTTGGCTGCTGCCCCAGGTTAGTATTTTTAACTGTGGACTCATATCTTTGAAATAATTATTTGGTAGTCTACCACTTGGTTTGCTTTTACTTGTTTTAGTAACTTCTCAGTGTTGGTCTTTGAAGTCGTCAAGTAGTGTGCGTCTGTACCACATTGGAAAGCTGACATTTCCATCAAAATGTCCTCTCAGATGCAGTTGATGTGAGTGGGAATCAGAGCAAGTTCTTTGGAAGGCAATTTGGCAATAGCTACCAGTATCTGAAATCTTCAGTCTCAGAGCCAGCATGCCACCCTTGGAAACTATCCTACAGACATACACAATGATATAAAGACATATGTAGCTTTATTTGTAATAGCAAAAACTAGGGCCAGGCACAGTGGCTAACTTCTGTAATCCCAGCACTTTGGGAGGCTGAGGTGGGAGGATTGCTTGAGGCCAGGAGTATGAGACCAGTCTGAGCCAGAGTGAGACCCCATCTCTACAAAAAATAGAAAAATTAGCTGGGTGTGGTGGTACACACCTGTAGTCTCAGCTACGTGGGAGACTGAGGCAGGAGGATCACTGGAGCCCAGGAGTTCAAGGTTACAGTGAGCTATGATGACCCCACTACACTCTAGCCTGGGCAACACAGTGAGACCCTATCTCAAAAAAACAAACAAATCCACAAAAAAAAACCCCAAAACAAAAAAACTAGAGGCAATCTATACGTCCATGAGTAGGGGATTAAATAAATTAAATAAATGGTACTCTATACATATTATGGATGTTGGTGTCACTAAAAGAGGCAGGTCTTCATGTTCTGAAGTGCAAGTTAAAAGGTAATCTGTGATACACTGTGGAGTGGAGATAGGATGTCCTAAAACTATGAACATAAGATTTCTTTTAAAAATCTATCTATATCCCCATGTGAACAGGCATAGAAAGTTCTGGAATAATATATACCAAAGATTTAACAGTGATTTTTTTTTTTTCTGAAGTGGAAGTGGTAGAGCAGCAGAGATGAGGAAGAATACATAGATTTCAATTTTTTTCTTTATATATATTATTTGACTTAGAAAAAGAATATGAATTACATTTATACCAAAAAATCAAGCCACCAAATTTAAAAATGAATCATCCAAATTTTGAATGCATAATAACAAGACATTGGTTTAAGTGAGTTTTTGGTAGTTATCGCATGAATTGATTTCATAAAATAACTCAATTAATGAGTTCAACCAACTATTTCATAATCAGGAGCTTCTAGAATTGGGAAAGAGCCAAACTGTCATTATTGCCAACAAAAAATCAAGCAAAATAGGTTTAATTCTAAGCATAAATGATAGCTGTCTTAAAACTGAAAGAAAAAAAATCCTTCTCTGCTATGATTTCAAACTTTTTGGTTAGGCATGATTAGATTTTATATTTCCCAAAAAAAAAAAAAAAAAAAAGTGATAACATCTGCCAAACCAGCAACAAATGTCTGTAGCTGTACTGTCTAATACAGTAACCACTAACCACATATGATCAACAAGTATTTGAATGTGGCTAGTCTGATCTGAGTTGTACTGTAAGTGTAAAATACTGGACTCAAAAATTTTGCATGAATAGAAGAATATAAAACATGGTACTAGCATTTAAAAATGTTGATTATTGTTGAAATGATAATATTTTGAATATATTGGGTTAAATCAATATAATATTAAAATTATTTCCATCTACTTTTTAAAATCTTCTTAAAAATGTGGCTAATAGAAAATTTTAAATTACATATTGGACAGAGCTATTCTATAGTCCTAGAAATTCTTTAGACAGGTTTTTTTTTAACTGTATGGACTACTCTACTTGAGTAATCTCCTGCTCCTGCATTACATATATATCAGTCTTTTTGAAATTAAAATAACCAGCGAATTGATCACATCAACTCAGAGGGTGGGGCATCTAGTAAAGTAAGATCTAATGAAGTCTAGGAAATATTTTATTTCAATTTAGTTTGTTATATTTTGCATTTTTGGTGTTCAGGTAAATATTTTTTTTTGTCTTGAACCCGGAGTCACAAACTGGAGGCTCTTAGATGTGTTTGGCCTATAAGATGTTTTGAATATCAGATTTCACATAAAAAACTCCATTTCAGGATCCTCATTAAAAAATAAGAGGATCTGGCAACATAGCCCACATTCCTACATAGGCTGAGTAGTGATCACTCCTGTTAGGTGGGAGCAAGCTCTCAGTTTTACCTCAATCCCTACTGTTCCCTGATGTCCAACACCCAGCTGGCAGGCGTTATTTTACAATCTCCATTAAAGGCATTCAACTAGTTGTTTCCAATCTTCTCTTGTTCTTGGGTACAAAGATATAGCCTCTCAATCTCCACCATTCTAGGAAGTCACATTGCCAGCATTTTAACATAGCGTTAAGTGTTTTTTTCGCAATTTCTCCCTATGATACAGCTATGGGCCTACCATTATTTTTGTCTTTTTTAATTTTGATTTATTGACTTAATTTCAGAAAGTGGAGAGTTTATTATGGAGAAAGTGGAGAGTTTACCATTCTAGCATAATAAAATGCCAACTGAATTTATTTAAATAGCAGTTTGGTGGATGAGGTTGAAAGGCTCTGAAAATTATTATCCTCTTTTCTAGAGATTATCATATGTTCAAGGTATTGAGCTGTTTTTCAGAATATACTTTTAGTGGAAAATCAAGTTATTCCCAAGTTTCTCAGCACATAAAAATAAATTGAAGAAAACCCTAAAATAAATTAATTCTTTAATGTGATGGCAACAAGCCATCATCAAATGCAGAAATAAACCATAGTTGACATGGCCCAATTGGGAGAATTGAATAGAAAATCTGAACCAATGAAATGACATGTAGTTGCAAGTTTTCAAGTGGGTTCAGTGTCACAAAATAATGAGGTCTTGACCAATAGGTCAATAGGAACTAATTGATCTGCTTCAGTTAGCAAAAAATAATCATTTTATTCATTCATTTATTCACTTATTCATTTGACAAATATTTATTAAGTGCCTACTATGGACAGACACTGTTCTTGGTACTGAGCACCCAACAGGGAACAAACAGATGACAGTCCCCGATTTCATGAAACTTGTATTTGAGGTGGGAGAGGGATGGGGAAGAGGCAGAAGATAACAAATAATATATGAATCTTTTTTTTTTTTTTTTTTTTGAGACAGAGTCTGGCTCTGTTGCCCAGGCTAGAGTGCCATGGCGTCAGCCTAACTCACAGCAACCTCAAACTCCTGGGCTCAAGTGATCCTCCTGCCTCAGCCTCCCGAGTAGCTGGGACTATAGGCATGCACCACCATGCCTAGCTAATTTTTTCTCTATGTGTATATTTTTAGTTGTCCAGATAATTTCTTTCTATTTTTAGTAGAGATGTGGTCTCACTCTTGCTCAGGCTGGTCTCCAACTCCTGACCTTGAGCGATCCACCCGCCTCGGCCTCCCAGAGTGCTAGGATTACAGGTGTGAGCCACTGCGCCCGGCCTAATATATGAAATTTTAAGAGATAAGAAGTGCCTGCAGAGGTGGGAGATGTTATTTGGCCTGACCTGGAAGACCTCTCTGCTACAATGGCATTAGATCAGAGACCTAAAGGAAACAAGTGACTCATGCGCATATTCAGGGAAAATGCATTTCGGACAAGGAGGATGGCAGTGGCAAAGGTTCTGAGACAGAACTTGTTTGAAATGTTCAAGAAACAGAAAGGCTGATGCGGCTGGAGCAGAGAGAAGGAGGGCAAGAGTGGTAGGACATGAGGCCAGACAGATGAAGAAAGACCCATCATGTGTCTGGAGGGCAGCATAGGAACTTGGCTTATTCTTCCACACGAGATGAGACGCTGTTAGAGGATTTTGAGAAAAGGAGTGATTTTTAAAAAACTTTTTTATTTCAGCATATTATGGGGGTACAAACATTTAGGTTACATATATTGCCTTTGCCCCACCTGAGTCAGAGCTTCAAGCGTGTTCATCCCCCAGGTGGTGTGCACAGCACCCATTAGGTGTGCATATACCCATCCCTTCCTCCCCCCTCCCATCTGCCTGACACCCGATGAATGTTAATACCAATTTGATGGTGAGTACATGTGGTGCTTGTTTTTCCATTCTTGGGATACTTAGTAGAATGAGTTCCAGCTCTATCCAGGATAATACGAGAGGTGCTATATCACCATTGTTTTTGTGGCTCAATAGAACTCCATGGTACACATATACCACATTTTATTAATCCACTCATGTACTGGTGGGCACTTGGGTTGTTTCTACATCTTTGCAATTGTGAATTGTGCTGCTATAAACATTCTAGTGCGTTACTGGGCATCTACCCAAAAGAACAAAAGACATTTTATAGAAAAGGAGTGATGTTATCTGAGTTCAGTTTTAGCACATTGTCAACTTCACCATGGGCAGCTTATTCATGTAAAATGTTATTATTGATATTTTCTTACATAATCTAAATAACCCTTGTATTGGTTTTCTTTTGCTGCTGTAACAGATTACCGCAAGCTTGGTGGTACCTTAAAATAGCATGGATTTATCTTATAGTTCCTGTGGTTATAAGTCTGACGTGAGTCACACTGGGCTAAAATCAAAGTGTTGGCAGAGCTGTGTTCCTTCCAGAGGCTCTAAGGTGAATCCGTTTTCTCACCTTTTCCAGCTTCTAGGAGCAGCCCGCATTCCTTGGCTTGTGGCCCCCTTTCTGCATCTTAAAAGCCAGCAACATTGCATCTTTCTGATCATTCTTTACATCTCCTTCTGACTCTCTTTGTCTGCCTCCCTCTTTCACTTTTAAGAACACTTGTGATTATACTGGGACAAAACCCAGGGCATTCTCCCCATCTCAAAATCCCTACCTTAATCACACTTGCAAAGTCCCCATTGCCACGTAAGGTAACACATTCACAGGTGCTGGCGGTTAGGAACTGGACAACTTTAGGGGAGAACATTATTCTATCAGAACTCCCAAGTGTCATTTCTCTGCTAAATAACCATCGTCCGTCACCCCCAACAGAGACATATACCCCTCATAGAATGTAAATTTCAGCCATTCATGAAAAAGTTGTGAATAAGCTTTCGCAATGTGGTTCCAGAGGGAAATCAATGAGCAGAAATTAAAAATATCCATTTATAAATCTTATGATTCAGAAACTTCAAGATCATTTTTTAAACAGAAAGGCTGGATGTGACCTAAAGCACACATTTGGAAGTGGAAGAGAATTTGTTGATTCACCAAAGAGGGTGGTGAAAATATTTGACCGGAAAGAGGCTTGCAGCCATCTTTAGAAATAGATGCATGAAGTTAGGGAGAGTCAGAAAAGGACCCTTTGATGGAGGCCAAAAAAAAAAAAAAAAAAAAAGGACGCACTAATTCACTAGTATTAATATATCAGTGTTAGAGGGCAGCACAGGCAAAACGGTGCAGGTGCTGACAAGTGGAAGCTGGGCCTGTGTGCCCTGAAACGGTAAGAGCAGAAGGGGTGTGGGTGCAGCACTGCAGGTACCTGCCTCATCCTCTTCCCTGAATACATTACACTTATTGGATTGAGTGTACCTGGAGTGGGAGAGAAGCACGGATGAGGCTCTTGTGTATTTCTTAAGTCCTACCTAATACTTGGCCTACCATAGCACTCGATAAAAGCTTGACCAACTAGATTGGAACAGAAATTTTAATTTGAGAATGAAGAGATAATAGGATCTGAATTCAGGACACTATCTTTTTTTTTTTTTTTTTTTTATAGAGAAGGGGTCTGACTATTGCCCAGGTGGGCCGCAAACTCCTGGCCTCAAGAGATCCTCCTGCCTCAGACTCCCAAAGTGCTGGGATTATAGGCATGAACCACCATGCCTGGCCCTCAAGGCACTATCTTAATCTTTGCTTTTTCCAAAAAAGTTCTGAGAGTCTAGCCTTAGTCGCCCCTAGCTAAAATCTTCACTGTAAAGAAAAGGATCAGTGGAAATTAAGGGGACCAGAGGACAAGCAAAAGAGAAAGAACAAAGGAAAGAGCGAAAAATAGAATCAAAGTAGGCCAGCTCAGTAGGGCGTGTAATGACTTTTTGTCTCCCAATGCATCGTGACTTTGAGCATTGAGTGATTTCCTGACACCATAGGGTTAGACAGAAGTTGTACGGAATAATGTCATTTAAGGAACTATTTTCACCCACACTTCATGCATCATGTCTAATAAAACATGTAATGAATTGATGTAAAAAGAAATCTTACATTTTCTATGAGAGTGAATGGCAAATCTTTACTAAAAATAGTGGCCAATAATCTATTAATAAATCTTTTCTCTCTTAATAACGATGATCGGCTCCCCACCTGGTTTAGCCAAAGAGGTTCCTTATCAGGTGACAGTTAACTTCTAGCTTCAATGAAGATGAGTTGCTTGCACAACTGGTCATGTGGCTGGTAAGAGGCAGATTTGGGATCGGAGTCCAAGTCTACTTTCAAACGTCCATTCCTTACGTGGTTCCTCTCCTTCCTCCCCAGAGCTGTCGCTCAGTTGGGTGAGGGCTTTCTCAGATTTTGACATTATGAGGACTTTTGCATTTTCCCATTTTCACCCCAAAGAAATTCACTCTGAATCATGAAATCATCTCAATCATTTAAGAACATGTGATTTATATCTAGCAAGTTTGGGGTTCAAATCCTGAATCTACCATTGGTTATCTGTGTAACATTTGGCATTTCTCTGCCTCAGTTTTCTCATGTGCGAAATGGAAGTGATCATAATAGGGGCTCTCACCCCAGGGTGGTTGTGAGGATTAAATGAAAAAATCTGCATGAGACAATGTCCTATGAATGGTCATTAATATTATTTATTATGCATTCATTCAATAGATATGCATGATGATAACGATGGAAGTTATCATACTTCCATCACGGAAATATGATTTCTCTTATTCAGTTATCAAAATAAACACGTTCCTTGCAGTTAGCGTTTATGATTCCATTGGCGGTCACACAGGTGAGAGGCAATGATAATGCAACGTGTCAGATGTCATGATGGGGTATCTGAGCAAACCCAGGCAGGCCAGGGGAGGCTTTCTGAAGAAAGTGATGTTTAAGGGGCAACTGAAAGATAAGTAGAATTTTAGAAAGTGAAAAATGCTTTAGAAACAATATATATAATTGTCTAGAGGTGGGCTAGAGAGATGGAAAGAAGTTTGGGATACTTGTACAGAGTGTGTGAAAAGGGGAGTGCAGAGAGATGAGGCCGGAGCAGTGAGCAGGGACCGGTTGTGGCAGGACTGGAGGCCTCCCACACTTCAGCGTCAATCCCAATGAACTGGGAGCTGTCTGATTTCCCTGATGCTCTTCTCTTACTGGGAATGGCCAGTGCAATATTCTTTATGTTTGGTTGTATAATCATTGCAAAAATAATTAGATCACATTGCCCTATTTAGGATTCTCTTGCAAGCAAACCCCAAGAGAAGGGTTCAAGTACAACTAATGTAATTTATTTGGGAGGCGATCCTAGGAAACACCAGTAGGGGATAAGGAAGTGAGACAACGAATGAAAAGCAATGGGGAAAGGGTGTGCTAGCAGGCACGTTAGCGCTGGGAACAACCAGAGCTCCATTCCACTGGAGAACTCAGGAATCCGATGTAAAGGCACATCTCAGTATTGCACACACTGAAGGGTGAGGAAGTTGCGGTGTTTAACCACCACGTCCCTGTTGGCCATTGGTTGAAGGCACCTTCCAGGGGCCTGAACTCTCTGACACTCTGGTTTGTCCTTTGTGCAGGTCAAGCTGCTCCCCAGCAGAGCTGTAGGGGTAGCTGTCCTCATGTAGAGGCGAGTATGGAGGGAATACATGCACGGCACTGAGCATCTGCTACACATATTTTTGAAAGTTTGAAAAAAAGACCAACCCTTGCTGGGAGACAGTTCTCCATGGGTCTCTTGTGGTTTTGCACATCTTATGAACAGAGGCACTAGCTGCATTTGTCCTGGGCTATTTTTTCAAGTACATTTAAGTAATAGTAGAGATATTGTCTCCCTCTGGGGCAGAGGATAGTTTCTTTACTATTCAGTATAATAAAGTTGTTTTCTCCCTCCAGGGCAAATATCAGGCAGATTTACTCCTCATTTTAAAAGATTCGGGTTCTCTCAGCTCAGGGTTCCTCAAATGCAACACAAATGCAAACCCAGAGCATGCACAGCATCTACTTGGGCCTCTCTGTGTTGCCCCTCTGGGGCTTGAGGAACAAGGGGAACGAACGTGAACATGAAGCTCATGCTGGTTGCCGTGCCGTCACTAACAAAGTCCTTTATCTCTGACCCAGAAGTCTTGTGTCTTCTGCCAGCCTCTGTGAAATTGCGGTAGGTTAACTTGTTAGCTTGCATGTGGGGTAAGTTCTCAGATCCTTCACAGTTCTTAATGACTCTACCAAGACAACTCACCTGATTTCCAAAGCTTTTAATAAAAAAAGAACTTTAAATATTTATTGCACTTTTCCTTTGTGGTTTTAAAATACCAAAGAGATTGGGAAGCCTTACAGAAATCCTTATTAAAAAAAGTAAAATTTTGTGTTTCCTCTAAGGTCTTCTAGCTTTTCCAAATTTTGCCATCGAGAATGTGAGCCCTCTTCTGGAAAATACCTCTGAACATACACGGGTTGCCACGATCACTGTGTCTGTCTCACCTCATGCTTCTCTGGTTGGAGATCCTGTTATCATTAATGCGAATCCTGCAGTCCATCCGTTTGTGCTGTCTCGTAGATCCCTGCATCTGTGGGAAGTAAGTATACAGGCAAACAGTACTATCACCTGGTACCAAAAGGGCTCTAAAATGAAACTATCATCCTCTCCCTTCTTATTTTCTGCCGTATGTTATTAACTTAGCGTCTACTCATTGGAACCTTATTATGTGTCAAACATTCTATAAAGCCTTGGGTACACCAAATCCATTTATCTTACAGATAATTATGGAGGATCTACTCAGGCACAGACCAATTCCTTGACCTCATGGAATTTACTGGTTCATATGGAGACATATTAATCAAGTGAATACACACATTAGAATAAAATCGTAAATGCAAATAAGAGCCATGAAAGGCCCACAGGTCTTTGGGAGCACCTAAAGGGGACATTTGACCTAATCAGACTTCCCTGAGGAAGGGCTCCATGAAAAGCAATATGCAGAATGGATAGGAATTAAATAGATAATAAAGGAGAGAAGAATGCTCCAGATAGAGGGAAGAGCATATGCAAAGTCCCTGTGGCAAAAAGCGTGGTGAGAAGGGGCTGAAAGATCAATGTGACAAGAGCTGAAAGGGGAAGTGTGGTGGGTGATTAGGCTGCAAAGGAGGTCGGAGACAGAGCCTGCAGGGTCTATGAGCCATGTTAGGAAGTTCAGTTTACTGTCCAGGTGTAATAAAGCTGATTTTTCCTCTGGAGCAAAGTTCAGTCAGGCTTATGGGTCATTATAAGAGATTCGGGTTCCTTGAGATCAGGTTTCCTCAAATATGATGCAAACCCTCTTCACGCACTGCATTCACCTGGGCCTCTCTGCATTGCCCCCATGGGACTTGAAAGCAAGGAGCCCAATGTGAACATGACACTCATGCTGCTTGCTGTGCCGCAAGTAATAAAGTCTTTAAGAGCAACGTGCAGTTTAGCTTATCTAGGCTGGTTTGGCTCCATGCTTCGGGGTAAGTTTAGGTCTGTCTCGTGTGCCTACCATTCTCCTTGGGACGCTGGCTAAGAAGGGCACATTCTTCTCTAGGCAAAAGGAGGAGGGCAAGAGGATAAACTCAACCCCACAAGCACATTGCAGGACTCATGTCTGCTCATATCCCATTGGCTAAAGGGCAAGTTGCATGTCCAAGCCATGGGCTGAAGAAACATACCTTGTTTTTATCAGGAGGAACTAAAAGTCATGTGGCAAAGGACAGAATACAGAAAAGAGTAAATAACTGGGGACATTAAATCCACCTCCTCCATCTAAGAAACCACTGGAGAGTTTTGCAGAAAAGAAACATGATTTGCTTGCAGTTTAAACAGCTGTTGTGAGAAAAGGTTATAGAGGGGCAAGGGAGGTCTGTTCTGAGGCTCTCGAATATTCTTGCCAAATCTTGGTATTGTCAGACTTTTAAATTTGCTTCCAACTTCAGTTCTGTGTGAAATGCTATCTCACACTCGTTCCTAATTAGATTTGTGTTATAAGTCTAAACAGCAGCAAAGAGTGTTCAATAGTTTTGCTTAGTGTGTGTATGTGTGTGTGTGTGTGTGTGTGTGTGTGTGTGTATGAGAGAGAGAGAGAGAGAGAGAGAGAGAGAGGGAGGGAGGGAGTGAGCATAGCTGTTCTAAGCACAGATTTCGAGGTCTGATAAACCCAGTTTTTAACCACAGCTTGTCCAGACAGTAGCAACATAACCTTGGGTAAGTTGCTTGACTTTTCTCTGCTATGGGTTTTATTTTTCCAGTATAATGAAATTAATAATAATAATAATACCACCTCCCTCAGGGATTAGTAAGATGATTCTAAGAGATAATGTATGCAAAGTGCCATCTTACTGCTTGATCCAAAATAAACAGTTAAAACACAGTAGCTGTTACTATAATAAATATATTTATCCTTCAACATTCAGCCTTATTACAGCCAGATTACAGGTAATGAAAAAACCATAAGAAAGAGGTGGCCACATGATCAGAACTGTATGATAGACTAGCTTTAGATAGCTTTAGAAGCACTTCAATTATGCAACACCTTCATAGCATGGAAATACACCTGCAGATAAAGACTAAACCAAATGAGTTAATATCTGTCTCTACAATCTTGCAGCATAAAGGGGAATATTTGGAGTTTAGCATATCATTATCCTTTGTTGAACTTCCTTCCTCATAGCGTGTATGCTTGTTTGGTTTGCAAAAGACTCCTTGAGCTTAGGAGGGGTGATTGGTCAGGCAGTCGAACAAAAAACAAAAACCGTCACCAAGCAAACACCAAATTAGTCTCCAGGAGAAACAGCAGCAAACAATAGCAAAGATTGAAGCGAACTGATTATACAGATAACTCACTGGAATGAGAAAGGTACGCTCCAGTTATGTCATCTTCAAATTGCTACCTGTCATTGAGCAACAGCAATGCAGTTGCATAGGCAGGATAGGAAAATGAACCCAAGTTACCCTTTCTGTGTACACTTCCTGACCCCTGGATGGGAGTGATCTACCAGAAGGGGACTTAAACCATCTTCCTGTCTTTTTCCAGTGCATAGTGAAAGAATAGGCATTTGCTTTAATTCAATAAGTATTTGTCGAAAATGGATGTGGAGCCATGTAAGATGCCGGGGGGCAAGAGGGACACATTCGCAGTCCCCATGGGGCTCCCAGGGCACAGGGAACGACACTGGA
Organism: Indri indri; assembly: GCA_004363605.1. Taxonomy (NCBI): domain Eukaryota; kingdom Metazoa; phylum Chordata; class Mammalia; order Primates; family Indriidae; genus Indri; species Indri indri. The sequence continues at coordinate 1,796 of RJWJ010001217.1, read as the reverse complement.
AGGGCCAACCTGAGCCCTGGGTTGTGCTACGTGGGTAAGGGAGTTCCTTGGGGGCAGGGATGTATCTAATCAAAGCTAGAAAACCACATATATCTTTAAAAATCAGGCTATGGTATTAAATTAACTTAAGCAGCATTACGGTATGATGAAAAGAAAAGAGTTTTAGAGTCAGGAAGACATGGCTTTAAACCTCAGCTGTGTCACTTACTAGCTGCGTTACCTTGGGCAAAGTGTCTAACTTCCGAGCCTTGGTTTCCGCAACTGTAGCATGGGGATGATAATAGCATTTATTCTATGGGATAATTGTGAGAATCAAAGAGATGATGTCCAACCTATGATAAGTTCTCAGTAGAGGATAGTGCTGTCAAATATCAATGTATTACTGGCTTTTCATGGAATCATGAGAATAACACTCAGGTGTGGCTGTCAGTCCAAGGGTTCTGGGGACTGACTGGCAAGGGTCAAGTCTAGGTCCTGCCTTTTCCTGCGGCATGACTTTCTTAGTTATCTTATATAATCTAAGCTTTAGTTTCCTCATATTTGAAATGGGGATAATATAGTACTTCACTCACAGGTTCATTTTGGTGATTAAATGAGGTAAAGAGCTGAGAGCAATGCCTGGCACAAAGAAAATACTTTACAAATGTCATCCCTTATTAGTATGAGGCTGGGTGAGATGACATTATGTTCCATTCTTCTGAGAGTCAGCGATTCTATTACTGAGAAGGCAGCCATATCAGCAGTGTAGTGTGTGGGCAAGAGCATGGACTTTGGTGTCAAAGTCTGGATTCATAGCCTACCTCTGCTCCTTACTGGGTGATCTCTCTAAGCCTTTGTCTTTTCAGTTATAAAATGGGCATAGTAATAGTATCGATCACATTGGTTTTCTTGGAGGGGAGAGTTAAATGATGTAACTAATATTAAACACTTGTAATTGGTACATAGTAAGTGTTCAATACATGTAAGCTATTAGTATTGACTTAGAACCCATAATCGTCATAGACAAGGGGTTCATGGTTTGACAAAGAATGTCCAAAGACAAGTATCCAACCCTTTCCAGTGGATTTTGCTACGCGATAAAATCTTTGTTTTCTGTTGCTTTACCAGTAAGAAAGCTTTAGAAACAACCATTCCCTAACATACTCGCATGATGACAGACACGGAAAGGACATTAGCAACATAACTGTCAAGGCTTTCATGTAAGGATAAAGACATCCAAGCCAGAGAACTGAAGGGCCATGGCCAAAGTCTTGGAGCCATTTCATTCTGGAGGTGAAACTTGAACTCCGTTCTCTCTCTCTGTCTTTTTTTTATCTTTTGGAGACTGAGTTTCACTCTGTCACCCTAGCTAGAGTGCAGTGGCATCACTGTAGCTTACTGCAACCTCAAACTCTTGGGCTCAAGTGATCCTCCTGCCTCAGCCTCCCAAGTAGCTGGGACTATAGGTGCATGCCACCGTGCCATGCCCAGCTGATTTTCCTTTCCTTTCCTTTCCTTCTTTCCTTTCCTTTCCTTTCCTTTCCTTTCCTTTCCTTTCCTTTCCTTTCCTTTCCTTTCCTTTCCTTTCCTCTTTCTTTCTTTCTTTCTTTCTTTCTTTCTTTCTTTTTCTTTCTCTTTCTTTCTTTCTTTCTTTCTTTCTTTCTTTCTTCTTTCTTTCTTTCTTTCTTTCTTTTTCTTTCCTTCCTTCCTTCCTTCCTTCCTTCCTTCCTTCCTTCCTTCCTTCCTTCCTTCTCTCTCTCTCTCTTTCTTTCTTTCTTTTCTTTTCTTTTCTTTTCTTTTCTTTTCTTTTCTTTTCT